>JAODAL010014729.1:0-86400 GCA_025379985.1 Phyllomedusa bahiana
TTTAAATGGGGGGGTCATGCATTTTTGGGGGCTCATGCTTGTGGCCAGGACAGGTTTTGTAAATGTCCAGTAAAAACAAAAATGGTGGTGAAAGACCCTTTTTTTCCGGCACTTTTTAAATGTGGGGGTCTTGCGGTTTGGGGTCATCTGTGGCCAGGCGGGAAAAGGTCAATGTCCAGTGAAATAAAATGGGGGGTTGAAAGACTCCTTTTTCGGCACTTTTAAATTGGGGGTCATGCAGGTTTGGGGCTTGCTGCGTTCCGGACAGGATTTCAATGCCAGTTAAAAAGTGATGGTTCAATCATTCCCTTCGGGCATTTTAATTTTGGGTATGAGGTTTTAAGGGGGTCATGCTGTGGTACAAAAAAGGGATAGGGGAATGGTTGTGTTTTTTTTTTTGTGGCTTTTTAAACTAAGTGGTTGCCTAAGATGTAGCACGTATCCCATTTGCTTTTGTGGATTTAAATTCAGCTTTCCCCTTTGGGTGTTAAGAAAAAGGGTGTTGTTGTCTCCATTGTTTTAAATGGTCATCGCTCATAATCGTGCTCACACGAAAAACCTTATCGAGTTGGCCCGACTATCGACTATCACCGTGTCGATGCCGCGTAATCGCCCAACATAGTTCCATCAAAACAGATCATCAAATGGGGATGGTTGCTTCTGGGGCAGCTGCGGACTGCAATGTTTAGAATGGGGACAAATATCCACAGACCTTCACATCCTAATAGTACTGTACAGGCCGGCAGCTGTCGTTTTTACTTTGGCTGGCTAAAAAAATGTTGTGTTTTTTTTATTATTTATTTATTGGGATTCTAAAAATAGGCATTCCACTATGATAAAAAAAAAAGAAATGAATCAACTTGGGGGTCCCCCCAAAAATTTTTCTAGCCACCCAAGGGTAAAACCAACAGCTGCAGGCTGACACTGTCAGAATAGGATTCTGCTTAGATGATGCTGTTTCTATTTACTAAATAATTATAAGTGTGTTCTTCCCCTTCATTACTGTGAACTGCTTTTACCTCTGCGCTTAGCATTTTGTGAATGATAAATACATAGTTATTTATTATAAATCCTACACATCTATTAAAACTGTTGCTGCAGGGAGGGGAGGCTGTGTAATTCAAATCCATGATGAAAGGAATTTACTGTAGTTGAGGACTATGAAATAAAATCTAATACATTTCCCGTTTGTCTAATTTCTCTGATAACAATCCATTTACACATGGTGTCCAGTTCCCCAGGTACATCCTCAACAAGCACTTCCCAGGCATCAGTGTTTGGGGGTTAGGTTGCTACTAGGAGACAGAGAGAAAAGTGATGGTAATTTAAGACTTGCAGTGTCCATGGTATCAGACTCAAGGGATGAAGCAAGGATTTCAGTCAACGTTCTAAATATGTTGATTGAGCTCATTTACATGAATTAGAAATTTGCAAATTTACATATAAATGACCAAGCTTCTATATAAATAATGCTAAAATAATTTGGGGAAGAATAGACTCATACAGAAATCAATTATTTTAAAAATTCAAAAATTGGTCTCTGTAAATTCTTGTGGTCGATTTATATCTGCTAACTAAAAACTGTGCTTAAGGTAATGCTGTTACTGAACACTCCAGTTTATACTAAATATAATTTATCATACATAATATAAATCATATCTCCAATTCTATCACCAGAAATCGTAACATTTTTCAAAATTATCTTTCATTATTAGGAAATATTGAATTTCAACATAAATATTTGCTAGTGTGTTGTTTTTTCTGCCAGGTGGACTTTCCATTTATTTTATAGTGGACCTGTGACATCTTGTGACATGTCTGTTTTAGGAAAAAACTTGTGATACTCATGAAATAACAATCCTGGAGCACCTTCTCTTATAAGTCTGTGCTGTGTAGTTCCTGGGTTTATTCCCTTTTAAAAAAATGGATTATTTATCTTCGTGGGTTTCCCTTTCTATTTAAAAGGAGTGTGCCCGCACACACTGATTCTGCCAACTCTCACTGGACAATATCAAACTGTATATGTGTAGCATGTGGTGGGCAAGGTGAGAAGGTGATGCCAATGAGCCCCTTCTTTGTCACAGTTGGTCTTACTACTGCATTGCACCTTTTTCTTCCTCTTGACTACACACACCAGAGATGAGTGGTTTGAATTGTCGGGTTTGACGCCTCTTAAATTTCAGGGTTGTTTTTTTAAGGTGGCAATAATGTTAAACTAAAAGATGGGGAAAAAGGTGGAAATTGAACAGGTTTAACCCCTTCCTGTCGAAGCCTTTTTTTTTTTTTTTTTTTTTTCACGCTCGTTTTTTACTTCCTCACCTTCCCAGAGCAATAAATTTTTTATTTTTACACCTATCCCTGGTAAAAATTTGTGTTTTCTGTTTTCTCGGGTTTTTATGCATATGCCAAACCAAAAAAAATTTTTTTTCCCCCTTTTTTTTTTTGAAATTTGGGGGCCCCGGGCCCCTTTTCTACGAACAATGACTTTTACACACTAACATCTACGGACGTGAATGAGGCGGCATTTTTTGTTGGCTGAAGTGTACTTTTTATTGCTAGCAGTTTTGAATGCATGTGACGAAAAAAACGCAATTTTGATGTTTGGGCTTTTTTTCTTCAGTGAATGGGATAAATTATATTATACTTTAATAGACTATAACTTTTTTTTATTTGTAAAATGATAAAAGGGGGTGATTTGAACTTTTTTAAACCCCCTTAAAAATTTTTTTTTTTTTCTTTAATTTGGTCCCCCCGGGTGCTTCCCATGGGGGCTTTAAATTTTGACACATTTTTAGACAATGCATTAGGGTGTGCCAATACGGCGGTTTCCTCACTTCCTGTCTCGGGCCAGAAGCGGGGAAATCGAAAATATGGCAGCGATTTTGGGAAACCTTCACAGGTTCGAAACTGCATGTTTCCCCCTCGGGCCAAGGGGAAAACCCCGCTGTTTCCCATTGCGGGTGAGAAAAAGTGTGCGCAGTTTTATAGATTTTTGCTGCCTTCCTTTGCCACGGGTTAAGGGGTTTTTAAAGACGCGGATGGCGGGCCCGCCCCCTGTCCCGTAAAGATCAGCCTACTTATATGTCCAATGTTGGAAAGGGGTTAAAGAGGTTGGCTTACCATGCTGTTTTACAAAGCCACAGGCAGCTTCAGACTTACACTTCCTGATTCATCTGTTAGTGGTTATATAGCTGTAATTGGCATATAAACTCTGCTTTTGCTACCTGATTCTGTGTGTGAAATGAGGACAGGAAGTGCCAAAAATACAGGTTAAAAGGGGGAAAAACTTGTCAGTAAGTAATGACAAGGTTCCGTTATCAAGATAAAAAACAGCGTTAATGGTTTCCCCCCATGCCTCAAACCTATAAAAGCAGAAAAGAGGTGGCCGGTAATAGGGAAGTGTTGTAAAAAAAGGGGTAAGATCTGCAATTTTAGAAAAAACAAAGCACGTATTTGGTAATAGTCTTTATTTACTAGAACCATTGCCAACATGTTTAAAGCTACTTGATGAAACAAGAACACCCCTTTAAGCTCACAGCTCAGTTTCTCAGTTTGTCTTCCATTAAAGTGAATGTGTCATCAAAAAATGAGTCATTGTTTAAGTCCTGTTTTTATGTTAAACCATTTTTTTAGGAAATTTTTGGGTTTTTTTTTTTATTTTTCATAACTTTCAAATATTTTTTTAATAATTTTTAAGTCTGCAGTTTTCACTTTGGCCCCTAGGTTGTTTGTAATGCTTTAACGCAGTCAAAGAGATGCTTTTTCAGTAGTTCATGCAATAGGAGCTTAAGACTGACGTTTCCATTGATTTCTATAGGGGTTTTTTTAGTCATACTCTGTGACCCGGGAAGGAAATCACGGGAGGTGAAAGGTGAACTGTGACAATCTCCTTTGTGGACTGGTGGATCCCGTTTTTATCTATTCACACTGGTTTTTTCCTTTCAGTTTGGCCTCTTTGTGCTGATAAAGAGAGAAAATGAGAATCTTTCTAACCCCAACAAAGTGTCAGCAATTATTAGGTTAGTGGCCAAAGTGAAAACTGAAGAATTCTTAAAAAATATTTAAAGTGATAGGAAAAAATTAAAAAAAAAAAAATATATATAACCAAAAAATTTTTAAAAAAAAATGTTTTACAAAAAAAATGAGTTAAAAACAAGTCATTTTGTGAAAAATTCCCTTTAAATGGGAAATCCCAAAAAAAAGGGGTTCATATGATTCCCTTCCCATGCTTCCCTTTTAAGCCCGGTGAAGAAAGTTCCAATAGCAGTCGAATACCAGCTTCAGATCAAGACAGCAAATAACGTATATTAAAACAATGAATTTATTTATAAATCTTTAAAAATAGCTTACAAGACGTCATAAACTCTCATGCAATATTCCATAGTACAATGTGTACGGAAAAGTGATGTGTTTATTTGTCAAAAGCGTCCAAAATTTGAGGTTTATATGCCCATAAATTATTTTTCATTTATAAATAAATTAATCACTTAAAATACTTGTCTTTGATGAGAAAACACGTTACGATGCCCTTAAAATTCTTTGCGTTACAAAAATTATCTTTTAAAAACCCCTTCTTCGCTGAAAGTAGATATGATTTAGACTTAGGACTTAAATCCGCATTATGGGTTCAAACTCCAAGGGGGACAAGTATGAAAACTGGCGCCGACTCATCAGTATTAAATTGCTTTAGATGAGTGTGGCATGCAACAGTATGTATGAACCTGTCGTACAGCGGTTCAAAAATATCACAAGTGGTGCACAGCATTAATGTTATACCAGTCACACGTCACAAATGTGTATAAAGACTCAACAGAACTCCTGACAGACAGCGGAGTCCATGTTAAACAAACTCATTGCCAATAGGCAAAAAAAAAAATTCTTTCCCAACTAATACCACTTAAGTGATATAAATTTATGTTAATTATAAAGCTATAAAAAAGTAAATAATATAAAATTAAATAATATACAATTAATATAAAATTGTATAAGATAAAATGAATCTAACAATATACTGTTAAGACAAAATTATATTATCTAAAATTACGATCTAAAAGTAAAAAAAATAATTTGTAAGATTTTCATTAAAAAACAAAAAATCTAAAAATCTGAACAAGATTTTATAATCAACATTTTTATTTTTTCATTAGAAATTCAACTCATTTAATGCATTTGTGTCTTTACAGAAGAAGAGAAGAAATGTTTAGGATATAAATGTACCTGTTTTTAACTATGATTGACTGTAATAATTACTTATCTCTTGAAAATTTTAACTATAATTTGAGATTGACAGTTTTGTAGGAGGGAGAGTATTGTGACATAGTAGAAAGAAACATTTAAAAGTATGATTGATATTTATGAGCTTCTGTTCTTCTCCATAGACACTAATACAGTTCATTGAGTTGAATTTTTAATGAAAAATTAATTATGTTAATTATAAAATTTTGTTCAGATTTTTAGATATTTCTTTTTCTCTAATTAAAATCTTACTAAATGTATCTTTTCATACTTTTAGATTGTGATTACATTTTCGTTCATCCAAATGTAGGTCAGTGAGTCAGTAGGGCAATATGTTGCATGCTGTATAAAATTTTCAACAACATTTTTACGTTCCAATTTTTTTACTAAATTAAATGAAATTTTATTTTCCTGCTCTCAGTCTGTATTCTACATATGGCAGTATCCGACACTCATGGTCTCCTGGAACTTGAGCTGCGCCAAACAAGTTGAAATCGGCACGGTTTTTATGTTGATCGGATTTTTTAGATCACGCGATAATTTAGGTTAAAATCTGCGCATAATCTATTAATATCGCGCCATTTTCAGCGCTTCCTGTCATGTTGGCGGCCAGCAAATCAGCTTAGAGCAGGGGTGTCAAACTGCCGGCCCTCCAGCTGTTGGGAAACTACAACTCCCATCATGCCCACTGTTATAGATTATACAAATGCATGACGGAAGTTGTAGTTTCCCAACAGCTGGAGGGCCGGTGGCAGTTTGACACCTGTGGCTTAGAGAATAGAGCAGGGTGAGCTGGGTGTGCGACGTCATGACTGGGATGTGTATGGCTGTGATTGGCTGGAAAAATCACTTGACCTTGTTTTACATAGAACAGCCCTTCCTGTTCATGATCAGTGTGTGTCTGTGTATCATAAGAGCAGGACGTGTGCTCGGTCTCTCTCAAAACAGCTCAGCGAAACTGTTCTATTTGTTCACAAAGACAACTATGCTTTTAGCTGTGAACATTAGAACTTAGTTAGATTAGAGATTTTCAGTTTTTAGTTACTTAGGCCGAGAATTTTAAAGGAGCATCTAGTGCTGTACAGCCGCAGGTGGCAGGGGCTGCGGGCGAACACAGACAGACAGGCTGGCAGGCAGGCTGTTGAAAGGAGAGTGGATATTGTGCAGCCCAGACTGTGATTTGACCCTGCGCTGCAATGGGTTTTGATTAACAGTTTTTGGCCAGTTTTTGTATGTTGTGCAGCCTGTACTTATATTAGGATACAGATCTTTTCTAGTAACTGCAGGTGTATTTGATAGGTGCAAAATTCAACTTTTATTATCTGTACTGTACACAATTTAATTAGGTTTTTTTTCACTTTGGTGCCAGTTTTGTTCATAGAGCCACCTTGCACTTAAATTTGAATACAGCAATTTTGTAGTCACCTCAGGTGTATTTATAAGTGCATAAAAAGCCTTTTATTATCCGTATAAATTTCAAATAGGTGTTTTTTTTTCACTTTGGTGCGGCACAGTTTGTTCATAGAACCACCGTGCACTTAAATTTGAATACAGCAATTTTGTCGTCACTGCAGGTGTATTTATAGGTGCAAAAAACGCCTTTTATTATCCGTATACATTTCAAATACGTGTTTTTTTTACTTTGGTGCGGCCCAGTTTTGTTCATAGAGCCACCTTGCACTTAAATTTGAATCCAGCAATTTTGTAGTCACCACAGGTGTATTTATAGGTGCAAAAAACGCCTTTTACTATCCGTATATATTTCAAATAGGTGTTTTTTTTACTTTGGTGCGGCCCAGTTTTGTTCATAGAGCCACCTTGCACTTAAATTTGAATCCAACAATTTTGTAGTCACCGCAGATGTATTTATAGGTGCAAAAAACACCGTTTGTTATCCGTATAATTTTAAAGTAGCTGTATTGCACGTGGTGCGGCCCTTGTTTTTTTCAAATAGCCACCCTGTACGACAATTCTGATAGAAAAATATTCTAGCAACTGTTCTCGTTTGTCATTGCTGCAAAAAAACGCAATTTCTCATCCGTGTAACTTCTGTTCTTAGTTTTATTGCGCTCGGTGAATCTCAGTTTGGCGCAGATAGCGCACTTGTATGATATTTTGTTGAAACCTATCCTAATCCTACTGGGCAGTTGTAAATCCCTGGGACTAAGAAAAAGAACACTGTTGATTTTGTCTTACGGTTCTTCCACCAGACCGCATTTCACAGGTATTCGCAAGAAACATTTCAGTTTCTAATCCTAGTTGGCTGTAGGAAATTAGAGGGATTTAAGAATAACTGTGATTTGCTGTCTTTTAATAAGAGACTTTCAGAAACTCTTCCATAACTTCTTAAATTTTTATCTTTCTGAACATGGAGCAAAATGCAGGTGGTAAGCGAGCAAAGAGGGGTGTAGGACATGGAGGTAGAGGTACGAGAGAAGGTGCTCCTTCCAGTGCTGGCGACAACACGCAAGCCAGCGGATCGTCGGTTGCAGGACCGTCAGGCCTGTCATTGCTGGGTCAGGGCCCTGTGAATCTCAGTAACGAACAGCGTCGCCAATCTGTTCTTCAGTGGTTAATGCAACCTGCATCCAGCAGTCTTACCTTCTCGTCCTCCCAGTCACGGCCACAAATGTCATCAGCATCGTCATGTGAGTCATGCAGGTTTGGGGTCATGCTGTGGCCCAGGACAGGTATAGTCAATGTCCAGTTCAACTAAAATGGTGGTTCAAAGACTCCTTTTTCCGGCACTTTTTTAATCTGGGGGTCATGCAGGTTTGGGGCTCATGCTGTGGCCCAGGACAGGGATAGTCTATGTCCAGTTCAACTAAAATGGTGGTTCAAAGACTCCTTTTTCCGGCACTTTTTTAATCTGGGGTCATGCAGGTTTGGGGCTCATGCTGCGTTCCAGGACAGTGATATTCAATGTCCAGTTCAAGTAAAATGATGGTTCAAATCATACTGCCTTCTGGCACTTTTTAATTTGTGGGTGATGCAGGTTTAAGGGTCATGCTGTGGTACAAGACAGAAATAGTGAATGGTCGGTGCCTTTTTTTCTTTGGCTTTTATAACCTAAGTGTGTTGCCTAATATGTAGCACGTATCCATTTGACTGTTGTGGATGTTAATTCCAGCTTCTCCAGCCCTGTTTGGGTGTAAGAATGAAGGTGTTATTCCTCTCCGATAGACTTTAATGGTCATCGGCGATAATCTATTATCGACTGTCGGAAATCGTCTTGATAATTGCCAATATCAACTATCGACCCGTTGACGATAGTCAACGTAATCGCTCATCACTAATTCTAACACTTTTTATTTTATTTCTAGCCTGCTGTGATGTATGTAATCACTAATAATACTATGATAACTTCGTAACTACCCAGTGGAGAACGGAGTTATTGTAGATGCTGTATTGGTTTTATAATTTTATAATATATAATTTGATATTAGTTTGAGATTATATAATTTTAAATTAATTGTGTTACTTAATTTGATATAAATTTTATATTATACAATTTTAGATTAATTTTATGTTATATAATTTTATATAGTTTTAGAGTTATCATAAATAATTGAGGTTTTTTTTTTTTTGGCCTATTGGCAATTACAGTTTGTCTACTACAACTTTGAGCTCAGCCATGCCATTTGTTGAGATGCATTCATAAATATGTCTAATTCTATGAATCTGGCGAGACACACCCTCTAAGAATTGGGTTATACAAAAGTGTCAGGTCTGTTGCAGCCTGCACCAAATTTTGCTGTAGAACAAGCTATGACAGTTTTTTGGGCTCATAGCATGCCAGAAAACTGACGCATCTCCATTCATACATGTCACCCTAAATGTCTATTGTTCTGTCTGAACAATACAGACCTTTACCCTCAGATTAATGTGACTGTTGTGACATTGTGAGATGATGCTGCATCTGAAGCCAAGGACTTTCGAAAACGCTTCTCACAAAATCTCACTCCACACTAAACTAAGAACGTTTGAGTAGCAGAGCTGAGTCTCACCAAGGATCCAAGTGGCAATGTCAGTCCAACAATAGATGGAATGAGCCAAAGTTCAATTCTACACGGGATGCTGGTTGCACCGGCAACTTTACTGTACTAGCTAACAGCAACTATAACTAACTTCTCCCAGCTGAAAACTAACTATATAGACTTCTCCCATGATCACAGAATCCGTTGCTCACTCCTTCACCGGCTAAGTCATATACAGTATGTACCCCTAGCTCACCTTGTGCAAAGTCGCAGTAAGTGACAAAAAGGTAATGAGGGGACAACTGACCCTATGTCACCCTAAATGGGCTATACATATCAATGAGGCCTGCAAGCAGGGTAGCAACCCTGATAAGGATGACCCCAATGGGAACCTGTCCCTGAAAACACTGTTCCTTATTATCACATGTTTAGGGCACAATAGGGATAAGTGTTTTCAAGGATAGGTTCCCATTTGGGTCACCCTTGTCAGGGCTTCTACCCCATTTAGAGGCTTCAGGGATTTGTGTAGCCCATATAGGGTGACATAGGGTCAGTTGTCCCCTCATTCCCTTTTTGTCACTGTTACTGCGACTTTGCCCTGGCTGAGCAAGGGGTACATACTGTAATTCTACGGTCTGTACAAGCTCTTGACTGTGTGTACTATTTGTTCATTGTATGGGTTTTTGGTTTGTAAAAGTACTGACTATGAGCAGTAATTGCAGTCACTCCTTCTATTATAAGTGTAATATTAAAAGTTATATTTTAATAATGCTACTCTCCATTTTTTTAATATGTTTTGAATTGGCTTGGAGCATCTATTTTGAAAAAAAAATTGTCGAGTACTTAAGGTCTGTTCACTCCTTCATGGGCTTACATCAATATCATGTGATATAATCTAATATGACAGTAGAAAGGCAAACCATAAATGTAATCAAACCATATGAAACAGTATAATCCATGTTACAGACATCATAAAATCATATAAAACAGTACAATCAAATTACAGACAAATAAACCTTTAGTAGTGTACCTGTGGTATACTATACAGGAACACAACCCCAAATTGTATCACTCAACTGACGGATAAAGTAATAAATTTTTGGAAGCAATAACAGAGAAAGAACACAACACAGAGTTATAAAAGAATATGCTTCAGGATTGTTATTTCACAGGGATCACAAGTATTTGCGAAAACCGACATGTCAGGAACAACTACAGCTCAACTTGATACCATTTATATGACTGAGTATGTATTAATCTATTGTTAAAGACAAGAAATGGTGGTATATTGGGAAAAAACACAGCAACCAAACTGTCATATGTAATAACAAACTGCACCATTGTTTTATCTACATATGTACTGGGATTGTTTTTCTTTGACCCACAGACAAAACCATTGCTAGCCAATTACACTTTAGATATAGGCTAGTGCCACATTAAAAGTATTTCAAGTCAGAATCCACACATATTTTCGGTGGTCGTCTTTTCACCGTCAAAAAACTTAGAACATGTTTATTCTTTAGTTGTATTCCATGTAGAAAATGCATGAAAATTTACTATTGATGTCAATGGGAATGGCTAAAATCTTTGAGCCACATGTATGAAAACTGTCTAAGTCTAAAACTCACTTTGTTGCCCATAACAACCAATCAGCGCACACCCCTTTTATTTCACATAGTGCTCTGGAAGAATGAAAGGGAAACTCTTATTGGTTGCTATGGGCAACAAAGAGAATTTTAGACCTAGACAGTTTTCATACATGTGGCCCTGTAAAATGCATCCCAAACATTTATGTGTGGTTTTTAATGCAGATCCAAAACCATACAGAAATAAATGGAACTTGTTTCTGACTGTAAAAAAAGACTCTAAATCCACATGCAATAATATACTTATAAGTAAACGGTATTCCTTATCACTGCCACAACATTTAGGCATATTACATAAGCTAATTGAACAAGTTTTATTGATCCACTGCAAACGTTGCTTCAAGTTCACGCAGTGATCGGCACTGATGCATGTAATTGATATATTGCAGAAAATGCAAACAAATATGTCATAATAACAAAAAACGTTTAAAAGATAAATCCTAGTGTGTGAGAAAAAATCAGATACATTTGTTATATTGGTTGTTGTTTACCAATTTTAAAGAATTGTATTAAGTGCAGTAAAATTAATTTCCTTATGACTTCTTTCTATAGGGTTAATAAAGACCATATGAGTTACAAATAGAGATGGTAAATTTTTACGGGTTTCTTGATGTTGATTGTTCGGTTTTTTCCAGTAAAATCGGTTAAAAAATCGTGATCGGCAATACCGTGCCATTTTCACTGTGCATTGACTTTAATGGGAAACGATGATCGGATCGAAAAATCAAAATGATTTTCTAAAAATCTACTTGATCTCGTTTTTTGCAGATCTCGATTAAATCGCTCAACACTAGCCACAAACATTGGTAAGCTTGGGGTACAGTGTCATCAGAGAAAAGCACACATGTAGACAGAATTGATGATCACTGAAATAAATTGAAACTGTCAAAAGTAATAAGAAAATAAAATTTACTGAAAGTAATGAATATCAGACACTGCTTTCAATAGTACTCCTAGAAAATAATTTTACTACAGGGACATGTGTCCTGTAATTAGCATCACAGGTGTTTTCAAACTCGTAATCAGTTAGTCTGCCTATTTGAAGGGTGAAAAGTAGTCACTGTGCTGTTTGGCAGCATGGTGTGTACTATACTGAACATAAAACAAGGGTAGCTAAGTAGAGAATTGTCTCAGGAGAGTAGAAAGAAATTATAAACAAACATGTTAAAGTTAAAGCCTATAGGACCATCTCCAAACAGTGTGATGTTCCTGTTACTACAGTTGTACATATAATTCAGAAGTTTAAGGTCCATAGGACTGCAGCCAACCTCCCTCGATATGGATGGGAGTAAAATTGATCACACATTGAAGGGATGTATAATACAAATGGTAACCAAAGAGCCAAGAAAAGCTTCCAAAGAATTTAGAAGTAAGCTCCAAGGTCAAAGTACATCAGTATCAGAATATACCATCTGTTATTGTCCTTGCCAACGTGGAAGACCAATGTTAAATCAAATCGTAAAAAAGAAAGACCAGAATTTGCCAAAATACATATGAACAAGCCAAAAGCTTCTTGGAAAATGTCCTTTGAACAAAGGAGACAAAACTGGATCTTTTTGGCAAGTCACATTGCTATATTTACAGTCACAAAAATGAAGTATACAAAGTAGAGAGTATTTTACCTTCTGTGAAACACGGAGAATGCTTAGTTATGTTTTGGGGCTGCTGTTTTGCATCTGGTACAGGGAGTCTTCCATCTGTGCAGGGTACAGTAAAATCTTAAGACTATCAAGGCATTCTGGAGCGAAATATTCTGCCTGGTGTCAGAAAGCTTGGTTCAGTGGCAGGTCATGGGTTCTCCAACAGGATAATGATTTAAAACACACAGCTGATACATCCAATAATGGCTAAGAACAAAGCATTAGACTATTCTGCAGTGGCCTTCTACAAGCCCGGATCTAAATCATATTGAACATCAATGGAAGGATACAATTCAAAAGCTATGTATGATTTTCATTAGTTGACTTTCAGTACATTTTTATTTATTATTTTGGCAGCTACAAGTTATTTAATTAAAATTTTGGGTTTTTCACTCTTTTTGGAAGGCTGTGGAATTTTGTTCACGTGTGTACATATATCAATAGTTGTCCTTCTTCTAATGTCACCAAAATGAAGAAACAGTGGTATAGTCTACAATTTCCATATCACAATGTACAACAGGAAGAGAACTATTCTACAGTATTAGTATTTTATGAAAAGTGTACTGCCCAAAACAACAAATCAGAGATGGAGATGGCACCAATTCATTTCTACACTAGTGCAAGTATACTTAGATCCATAACCTTTTCTACGGCCATTCATATATTTTCCCTCCCAATATCCCCTTGTCACCTACCTAACATCTACTAATAAATCTCTCACAATATGTGACCTAGTGTGCTGGAAAAATCAATGGGTGATTCATTAATTGGATTGATTAAATTACATCATTATGGTGTTGGGACTATAGTATAGCTCCTGGTACATTAAAATCATAAAATATAGAAAAATGTGTTATTTAGTAAGAAAAACAAACTGAGATCCAGCTCAGCTCAGAGGAGTATATAGAACATATATCTTCACTGAGATTACCAGTTAATTTAAAAGTCTCACTTCGATAAACATATGTGTCGGACAGTTATATTTGTGTTTGTTAGTAGATGTACAGTCACATTCAATGTCATTCTGTTAACCTTGCTTGGTACTTGCTATCATTCAGAAGTTTGAATGGGAAATATGTACTAGCACTTCCAAAACTGCAATTGCAACAAACATTGTAAAGTGCAGTAGTGGGATCTACATCAATGAGTCACAAAAGAGATATATGTATTTGTATTGTCATTTCGCTCTGTCTAAAGATGGCCATATTGTTTAGGCATTTGTATAACAAACGGTCCTTTGGCTGCCAGGTTTTTCTCTGGACCCCTCTCCAGTCATGAACAAGGAGCTGAGCATACATGAATTCGCAATAGAGAGAGGGAACTTATATGGTTTCAGTAAGGATAAGGGAGGGCTAATTTCCTGCAAGAGCAAAAGAATTAGGCATGCTGAAGCTCAGATCTGCTAAGAAGTTGGGGAGTTTTATTTTTTCAACCACAAACTTATCAAAAAAGCCAGAAAAACTGCTATGAATCACTACAGAAAAATGTACAAAGTACAATCATTAGCTTAAAAATAGATATCCTTATTCATTATTATAATATAGTAAAAAAATATATAAAAGAAGCACCTAATAAATACTTTATAGGGTGATACAGTAGTAATCAGGACTAGGCTAAGAGGGGTAAAAATAACATCCACAAACAATAATGTATAGCATATAACATATATAAGGACTATTCATAAAAAATAAAAGCATGTAACACATTAGTAAACATAGGATAAAATAACCATATCCTCTCATCTCAATATAATAGTGTATATTTTAAATCCCACAATATCCTAATACTTCATCTAGAGGTAACAAACATGAATAGTCACACCCTCACCAAGTTACCTGTATAACCTGCCGCATAACAGCACAGTCCGGACGCGCTTCCCCTGTCTCAGGTCCCCAGCTATGTATTATTGTTTGTGGATATTATTTTTACCCCTCCTAGCCTAGTCCTGATTGCTACTGTATCACCCTGTTCAGTATTTATTAGATGCTTTTATATTTTTTACTATATTATAATAATGAATAAAGATATCTATTTTTAAGCTAGTGATTGTACTTTGTACGTTTTTCTGTAGAAGTTGGGGATTGATGGAGTAGTTGCCATTTCTATAATATTTATAACCATATGCTCAATTATTTTGTTATGCTTGGTGGTAGATGGTCTCTGGTCCTCTCAGGCCCTTTGGACCAGAGAAGCTGCAAAATCTTCATCATCTGTAACTTAAAGGGGTTTTGCCACGAAGTGAGTTCCTCAACTTTTATCTGCTCAGGAGAGAAGATATACAAAGCATGCTTAGTCACGGTGGGGAGGAGGGGTGAGCAGAGAGCATGAAGCAGGGAGCGTCTAAAAAGTTTACTAAAATAATCACATTACAACCAGTAGATTCTCTATACAGCAGACAGCCTCATACACTGCACTTTTCTCCCCAGCCCCTTGCGAGCTCCTTCATATTCCCTGTCATCAGATAAGAAGTGCAAACATGCTAGCCTGGCCAGATCAGCTCCTGTCAGTGTCCTGGTCGTGTCTAATGTAAACTGTCAGGAAACTAGGGGGGACTGAGCAATGCTGTAGCTCTCAGAGGCTTCACTACTAATCACATATATTTAGAAAAGTGATTAAATACCCATTTTGGAGGATCCCACGTCAACATTACATCGTGGCAAAACCCCTTTAACCACAAGTTGCCTTTTCTAATATGACATATTTTTTCAACCCTCGCGCACATTTTCCTTACTTCCCTATTTTCCTTACTTTTTATTACCCCTGAAAAGCATTTTATATCATAATAAAATACAGATATAGGGTAGACATTGTTCCATGTTCTCCCAGTATGCATGATTATATATCAGATTTAGAATATCATACAACCTAATGGGATTCACAGGTATATTCAAATACATAGCAATTTTACAGTTGCATCATTTATGATCTGAAATATGGAACTGCATGCAGATATGTTGCTTTATTGCTTTTATAATGTGTCCAATATGCTCTCTTGCTTTCCATCTACTCCTCTACAGTTAGGTAATGTAAAAGTCAATAGGGAAGTAGATATGGACAAGAAAGGTCACATATTGATAAATGGCTCAACATTGATTTGAAATAAAACTAAACAGCATTTGTGTGTAGTGACAGAGACAATGATTGACGGTCTACATACTTAATGGTAAAGGCATCTTTGGGAGCGATACATCAAAGATTCTTGACTGAAAACATGAGACAGGTAGGATTACTTCTGTGCAACAATTTAACTTTTTGTTGCCATACTAGTTATTATTTATGTATGATCTATATAATAACCGTGCTTGCTGTTACTTCACGGCACAGTACTAAGTAAGCAATATACATAAAGAAATGTGTGTACATGTACTTGGTAGACTTCCCACCAAACATTTATTCCTGAGAGGCTGGTAGTTTTAAATAGTATAATGCTAAATACACACTTCACTATGAACCAGGCTTGGACTGACCCACAGGGGAATAGGGGAAACCACTGATGGGCCCTTGAGCATGGTAGACCTGGTGTTTTTTAACTGCATATACATCCTTAGAAGAGGTAAAAAAAGAATAGAAAAAGAGGCAAAAAGCAAAAGGTAGAGTATAGGAGCCATGTAAAGTCATTCACAGTAACTGTGGGGTGGGCCAAAAAATAAACTCCTACGGTGGGCCGAGAAACAGCTCAACTGGTGGGCCCATAGAGTTAACTCCACCTGTGGTGCCCTAGGCCCCCCAGTCTGACACTGCTATGCACTATACTTGTAACTTTGAAGGCTAGAGTGATTAGATGGTAGCATGCGATATATAAGGAAGCATACTGTGTACTAATTCAGTAAAGGAGATGAGGATAGCCTCAATGTAATTATAACATGCAAAGATCATTACACAAATCCAAGCGCAGTGATAATAATTGCATTCAGGACTGCACGAAGACACTTCTGGCAAAGCGTGATGGTTTCAGTGAAAAAGGTTGAGGTCCAGAGGCATAACCGCTTACCTGTTTCTAACATGTGTAGTGTACTGAGTCGTAACAGAACACTGCTATGACTAAGAACACTATACGTGTTCGAACTGCATACGCTCTCATGCCCCTGCCCCACTGCATTATGCTATGCATTATGTGTTAATGATTTTGTACATTAAATTGGAATTTTTACATAACTTATAGGATTGCTGGACCTCAAACTTTTTTACTGAAATCATTACACACAGAACAGTATGTTCACATGGCGTAATTACGGCACGCGCAGTACGGCCGCAATTTCGCAGGGTGATTTGGGAGTACGCGCTGATCAGCGCGACTCCCAAGATGCATAGGGGCCGGAAGCCCACCGGCCCCAATGACATGCATTACTCGCGGCGGGTATTCGCCGCAAGTAATTGACATGTCACTTATCTGCCCGCAGGTACAATACGATCGTATTGTACGAGCGGGTAGAGGAGGCGTAATCCATAGTTCTCTAAATTACGCCGTTTGAACATACCCTTACACTAATCCTACATTCAAAACATGTATAACTGGTCACACTGTTGCTCCCTATGTTATCCTCCCCAGTGCAACAAACATGGGCGTGGCTTCAGCAGCAGCTCATGTGGGTAGTTGACTACAGTTCCCATCATGCGTTGCTCATATCTATTCCCTGTTGTTCTCCTGAATTGTATTCCCCTGGCTGTAAGCACAAGCCTCCACCCTCCTGTGCATCTCATATTATCCTCTCCTTCTGCTGAGCCTGTCACATTATTTCCTTGTTACATCCCTTACTATCTCCTGCTGCTTCATAGTCACATAGGTCACCCTCTTAGTGTAAGAACCCAACATGATTGACCAAAAGCTAAAACTGAACTACAGGTCGTATCCCTTAGCAACAAGCTATAAACATCAGATTTTAAGACAGTAGTTAGTGAGTGATTGTCTGGAAAACCACTACAAATATTGAATTACTATGTCTTGAATATTTTTACTTTGTACTGCACACCTTCAATAAGAGTCAAGTTTTGTATACTGGTATACCCCTTTAAGCAATAATTTCATTATAAGCTACAACTGTTATCTTTCAGTTTTGTATGCACTCTCATCTTTATCTTTTCAAAGGTTAGTCTTTTGTATATGTCTCTGCTTCAAATCCTTAATGGCCTCCCAGCCATATATAATACAGACAATTATAAAACATACATTTATATATTCTTCAATGACTCTCTTAGAAACCAAGAAGAAAAAAGTTACCGCAGTGTCATTTACATAATGTATTTTCAGCAAATCCAACATTAAGATAAAAAGGACACAAAGGAACCATATGAATTTTCTAAGCAGTAGATTACTACACCAGCCCCAGGTTTATTAGATGATTTGTGGAGCCATGTAGGCAGCATCATGCTGAAAGTCAATCTGACCTGATTTAATGAAGATCATGTAAAAAAAAGAGGATCTATCATTAGTATTTATAATGTAGATAGATAGACAAAGAAATATAAAATTTCCCCATCATTCATCTTTCAGCACTATGAGCCCTAGTTGGACTGAGCAGATATTGTAAGTTATGCTAAACAAAGCAGAAGTATAAAACAACAGCCGGATGTGATAAGATTCTGATTTGCTTTTTATCTCATTTATTTACTGAAATTTGTGATACACTCATTCAATGGAATATTTCTAATTTACAGTGGTGTGGAGTTCTAGTATTAAAGGGGTTTTACCGTTAGAAGCTTTCGCATACGTGAACTGATTCTACCAGTTTCAATTTCAAATCCAGGGGCGAGTCTCTTCTCTCAGTAGGCGTGTATCTCCTGCCAGGAGGCGAGTCTCCCCTCACTGAAGAGTTGTGACATCATCATTCTGTGTTAGCAGGTGATGGGAAAGGAAGTCAGCTTTGCAGACCTCCTGCTATGCTTCTGGCTGCAGAGTTCTCAGCTCCAGGCTGCACAAGCTCCTTGTAACCAGTACCTCTGTATTGGTGTAATTGCTGTTATACCCATAGCCAGAACTGATGAAGCAAGTGTGAGAAATGTGTGAGAAATGCTCTGTGCCCACCTCCCTCCCCCCTCTGTTATCAGGCAGGAGGTAGAGCGGACTGTATAAGGCTGTTATATAGGGGGAGCACTGGGTATAGGACTGTGGTATATGGGGGGAGGGTGAATCTAGCAGTTACTCAGCACATAGAACTATCACTGGAGAGCTGTCACACACAAAGGAGCTGAGGCAAGATTCATTATAGAGACACACAGCCATCTCAGGCAGCTCGTTTCTCACAGTTCAGAGGGGAGTAAACACAAAGTGCAGGCAGCCAATCACAGTACAGGAGGCGTTTCCCATCCGAGGGAGTGTCCCAACAGGCTGAATGAAATGTCAGTCAGCCAGTCACAGAAAAGGGGGCGTGTCCCATCCAGCAGCTGCAGAAATAGCTATAGATGCACAGTTTAGCTCAGATCTGCTATACTAAGTGACTTAGGTAAAACAAACCAATTACAGAAGTGCTTATTTTTACTTTCCCCATCATTTGAGATATGATCTTTGTAGCGAGAAAATCCCTTTAAGGACCCTTAGTTGTGTGACTAATATCATGAAATAATAAAGCAATCACTACAAAAGTAATGACATGCTACAGTCCTTACCAGCTGAAATGCATATAGAAGAAACTTTTTGTAAACCATGTCGTAACATAAAGCCCAATAAACTATCCATAAGTTTTTACTATCGGTATCAAACACACTAGTTTCAATAGCTAATGCCTCATTTCCCATGATGTGCAATAAAAGAAGGAGAAAGTGCTCCCTAGCGCAAATAAAGAAGATGCTAGCATATAATCACTTTTAGGGGATGTTCACACGGCGTTTCTTAGATGCATGTTTGGATCTGTGTTTCGGATCCGAAACGGACCCAAACACGCATCTAACAACATGCAGTGTTATTTACATGGGTTTCAATGTAAAACCCCCATCGTCGTTCAGACGAGTGATCGCCGATGCGTCTTTCGGATCCATTCAAAGAATTGAAATGTCAATTCTTGATCTGTTTGACGCAGTAGACGCCCTATTTAAAACTATGGTGTGCGTGTCTACTGCTGCCAAAATGCATCCAAACAAGCACCACACTTTGGGTGCATGTTTGGATGAGTTTTACGCAGCGCTTTTGAATACGTTCTTTGGATCCGAAAAACTTATTCAAAACGCTGTGTGAACATACCCGTATAATAACCCTGTCGTGTTGTGCTACTGAGCGCACAACACTCAGAAGTGTTATCCTAATTTCCCATGATGACACTCGTAAATAGGTCGACCCATAGCTTTCCTGGTTAAATTACTTAAGAGAGAGTAAAAAAAAAAACTGAATACATCTAGTTTAAAGTTATTGGGCGACATGTATGAAAACTGTTGCAGACTAGACAGTCGTCCTTCTCAGTGTACCATTTGTCAGTATGTATAAAAGTGTCTCGCAGCAAACCAAAATCTGACCCCAAAATTTGTCTCGCCAGTTTAAACTTCACATGGAATTGAGCAACATTTGTGCGCCACATTCTGTCGAGACACATTCATAAATGTGTCTAATCCTATGAATGTGGTACAACACCCTCCCTAAAAATTGGCAAAAGACCTATTAAAAATAAGCTGGACAGGGCCAAGGACAGTTTTTTTTTACACAAATCACACCATAAAACTGGCCCATTGGGTCTAAATCTTTACTAGCCTAATGTTGGACTCCACAAGATCACCATGCTAGTAGGAGATCTTTTAAAGTAACATTGTCATCAACATTTTTTTTTTTCACATATTGACAAGCAATATGCAACAATTATATGTTTTGCTCTGTTTTATTGGGTGGTTGTTTTTTTCAAGTTCTCCTATGTACATGACTTCCTGTCTTGTCCCTGTCCCTGCCTCTGTGAGCTCTGGTAGAACGGAAATGAGAGGATTGATGTTCCTAATTTGGCTCTGGTCTGAGAAGTATAAATATTATCAGCAATTACCTGATCAGTGTGAATAAAACAGCCCTCCCTCCCCCATCCCTTCTCAGTGCAGAAAATGATTACCCTATTTTCCATTCATGTATTGCTGGTAGCGTAGTATTATCCCTGTGGAGAGAACAATAGAGCAATCATTATGTCATTACCTACTATTTGTAATGAGACTATGTGGCAGCGGAAGTAAAATGAGGTTGGTCTGCCCTGCAGAACAAAAGTTCCCGCACACAGCTAGTACCATATTTTATATGTCATTTTTAATAAAATAAAAAAAAAATGCCAGAAAATTCTTAAAAAAATACGTTTTCCAGGAATATTGTTTTTTTTACAAAAATATTCCTTTCTGGTGGCATATTCCCTTTAAAGGGGTTGTCTCACTACATTGATTCTTCTAATCTCATCCTATTTTCTTGGTTTCACTTTGAATTGAGGGGTGTGTTTACTGGCTTCTACTAGACTGCAGTAGAAGACAGGTCTTTAGCTATAGCAACCAGCGCTGGCAGCCTATCAGGATAGATCAAACAGGTCTGAAGCTATAGCTACCCAAGGAGCTGATGCAGCCCATACAAGAGGGGATATCTCAGAATATAATAGACATATATTGCAAAGTGACTTGTTTTTGCAAGATCTTTAACATAAAAAGCAATCCTTGTAGTGAGACAACCCTTTTAAGTCCTGTAGGTTGCAAAGCAAGGCCTCCATGGATGTGACTTCTTTTTCAGCACATCTCAAAATATGGAATATTTCTATACTTACACTGGCTGCTAAAAAATCTAAGTGGAGGACATGTTGTACCTACTGTACCACATATATCTGAGCTACAAATCTGATGGAAGTGGGAGAAAAGGGCAAGTGTAAGGATCTGAGTGCCTTTGACAAGTACTTGGACAGAGAATTTCCAGAACAGCAGATCATGTGGAGTATGCCCTGTATACAGTATTTAGTGTCAAAAGTGGATCCTAGGTGTCCAAGATTCATTTATGCATGTGGGGCGTGAGGATCAGCCTGTCTGTAGAAAAATGACTGAAAGGGTTAATACTGGCTATGATAGGACAATGCCAGAACACATAGAGCGACATGTATGAATCTTGCCGCTGACGGGCCAGTTCTAAATCGCTTTAAAGCAGTGTAGAATGCATCAGAATGTATGAACCTGTTTTTCTGCAGGTCATACAGGATCATTGTAGTGTCAATACAATAAGTTAGGCAAGGGCAGACCTCCTTAAACCTGGTCTGGTTGTACTAACTTTTCTGCTCCTAGATTTGGCGTCAAAGATTCATAAATGTGTCTACTTCTATGAATGTAATGCAACGCCCCCAGAACACCCCTAATCTTTGGCGCATTAAAAAGTGTTTTTGGTGCATTATAAAGGCACTTATTATGCCAAAGTTTAGAGTGCACCTGTTCATACATTCTTTTTGTCTCAAAGTACACCAGAAAACTGGTGCAGCCCCATTAATACATGTCGCCCATAGTGCATCACAGCTTATTTTGTATAGCACTGAGTAACTGCAGACTAGTAAGAGTGCCTATTTTGAGCCTTGTCTACCACAAAAAGTGCCTAAAATGATCATATGAATATCAAAACAGGATCATGATACGATGGAAAAAAAGGATTGATAAATCAGATTTTTACATCATGTAGATGGCCCAGTGTATGTGTGTGATACCAACATGCACTGTGGGAAAAAGGCAAAGCAGTTGCTTAATGCATTAAACAATGCATGTGAAAATCATGCATGTGTCTTTTTATATAGTGTATGTAAACTTCTGCTTTTAACTGTAGGTGCTGAGAGGAGTCACAATGGACAGTATGCACAGAAACTTGTGACATGTAGCACCTACCTGAACATTATTGCAGATTAAATACACCTGTACATAGCAAATATTATTATCAGAATAACCCATCCCATCACAGTGCAAAAATTATTTAGGAATGGTCAAGAAACATGTATCAGTACAGGAGTCCAAGGCATTAACGTGGCCTCGAAATATCCCAGATTGAAATCTGATTGATCATCTTTGGGATGTGCTGGAAAACAAGTCTCATTCACAGAGGACTTACTTTGTAACATACGGGATCTGGCTAATGTCTTAGTGATAGATATGACCAAACATCTTCAGAGGTCTTGTGGAGTTTACCAAAGAATCAATTTGTAAACTATTCTGACACCGACTTTCACTTTCACAGGTTGGGCTCTTCATATTTTATCACAATTTTTTAACATGTCAAGTGAAAGTAGAGTTTAATGCCATATTATAGTACTGTAATTTGGTATAGAGTTTAATTGATGGGATACGGCTGTTTTGAAAGCACGAGTGGGACCTACACAGGGCTATTTCTGGGGACAGGTGATGTGGGCAGTTTCCCGGAGAGCCACAGCGGCGCTTACCAAGGGGGGCTCCATCCGGAAAAACGGATCTCACTCTCCATGACCATTTTAAAACTGCTGCTTCTACAGGGAGAAGGCAAGGATGGTATATTACCATCCTTGCCTTCCCAACTGTATATACAGTGCTCAAAGAGGCAGTATATGCAATGCTTTAATCGTGACCACTGCAACGCTGGGTCTCCTAGGCTGGAAGCCTAGGTTTCTGGCCCAGGAGATCCCAGGAGCAATGTCCCGGCGTGATGACATCACACGCTTACGCTGGAGATAGCGGTGCAGTAGGGTAACATATAGCGACGAGTACCTTTTTTTTTTGTCATTTTTAGCCTTTACATTTGCCTATACCTACTGAGGGGCAATATTTACCTACAGGGGGTTTATATCTACTTACAGATGGTCTATACCTACTTGCAGGGGGTCTATACCTACTTCCAGGGGATTTACAGGGGGGCTTTATACTGTATCCACTTACAGGGAGAGTATATTTACCTACAGGGGGTTATATCTACCTATAGGGTGGCTCTATGTACCTAAAAGGGGCGATATCTACTTAAAGAGGGCTATATTTACCCACAGGGGGCTATATCTACTCACAGGGGGCTACAGGTACCTACAGAGGTCTATATCAACCTACAGGGGGGCTATATTTACCTACATACAGGGGGCTATATCAACCTACCTACAAGGGGGCTATATTTAACTGTAGGGGGTCATATATCTACCTACAGGAGGAATATACCTACCTACATATATTCACATACTTACATGGGCCTATATCTACCTACAGGAGGGCAATATCTACTTACCTACAGGGGTGGCTATATCTGCCTACCTATAAGGGGCATATACCTACAGGGGATACATACCTACCTACAGAGGGGCCATATCTACCTACAGGGGACATATACTGCCTACAGGGGTATATACACTCACCGGCCACTTTATTAGGTACACCTGTCCAACTGCTCGTTAACACTTAATTTCTAATCAGCCAATCACATGGCGGCAACTCAGTGCATTTAGGCATGTAGACATGGTCAAGACAATCTCCTGCAGTTCAAACCGAGCATCAGTATGGGGAAGAAAGGTGATTTGAGTGCCTTTGAACGTGGCATGGTTGTTGGTGCCAGAAGGGCTGGTCTGAGTATTTCAGAAACTGCTGAACTCCTGGGAATTTCATGCACAACCATCTCTAGGGTTTACAGAGAATGGTCCGAAAAAGAAAAAACATCCCGTGAGCGGCAGTCCTGTGGGCGGAAATGCCTTGTTGATGCCAGAGGTCAAAGGAGAATGGGCAGACTGGTTCGAGCTGATAGAAAGGCAACAGTGACTCAAATAGCCACCCGTTACAACCAGGTAGGCAGAAGAGCATCTCTGAACGCACAGTACGGCCAACTTTGAGGCAGATGGGCTACAGCAGCAGAAGACCACACCGGGTGCCACTCCTTTCAGCTAAGAACAGAAACTGAGGCTCCAATTTGCCCAAGCTCATCGAAAATTGGACAGTAGAAGATTGGAAAAACGTTGCCTGGTCTGATGAGTCTCGATATCTGCTGCGACATTCGGATGGTAGGGTCAGAATTTGGCGTCAACAACATGAAAGCATGGATCCATCCTGCCTTGTATCAACGGATCAGGCTGGTGGTGGTGGTGTCATGGTGTGGGGAATATTTTCTTGCACTCTTTGGGCCCCTTTGGTACCAATTGAGCATCGTTGCAACACCTTGTTGAAATCTATGCCACGAAGAATTGAGGCAGTTCTGAAGGCAAAAGGGGGTCCAACCCGTTACTAGCATGGTGTACCTAATAAATTGGCCGGTGAGTGTATATCTACCTTCAAGGGGCCAGTATATCTACCTAAAGGGAACTTATGACTTATATACATACCTACGGGGAGACCTCTATACCTACCTGCCGACTACATTCCTACCTACCTACAAGGGCCCTATATACCTACCCACCTACCTACAGAGGGCCTATATAACTACATACTTCGGACCTATATCCCGACTTATTGGAGGGCACCAGACTTAGGGGAACCAGATAGCTACCTATTGGAGGACCAATAAGTCTACCTACTTAACAGGGGGCTATAAACCTACTCAATTGAGGACTACCTAATTGAATTGGGGGTTACCCATCTGCCTATCTATTTTGGGAGTGTACCAAAATACTATATTTGGGATTTAACTACCTCTTACATGAGGTACACAACACAAGACTAAATCTTGGTGCACATATGGGAGCCCCAAAGCCGTTTTTAGCTACTTTTACTGTTAGAGGCACAAGGAGATCATTATTGCCATTTGGGGTGCTATAGATGGGAAGTTTGAACTGTATGGTGCTTATATTGGTCGTAGTATAATGATTTATATTCAGTAATGATATGGTGTATTATCCAGCCATTATGTTGTAATTATATTTGATCATGGTGTGGCAGTGCAATTCAGTCACTATGTGGTGGTGACATGTGGTCATGGTGAAGCAGTATTATTCAGTCACTATGTGGTGGTGACAAGTGGTCATGGTGTAGCAGTATTATTCAGTCACTATGTGGTGGTGATATGTGGTTATGGTGTGGCAGCATTATTCAGTCACTATGTGGTGGTGATATGTGGTCATGCTGTAACAGTATTATTCAGTCACTATGTGGTGGTGATATGTGGTCATGGTGTAGCAGTATTATTCAGTCACTATGTGGTGGTGACAAGTGGTTATGGTGGAGCAGTATTATTATTCAGTCACTATGTGGTGGTGACATCTGTTCATGGTGTAGCAGTATTATTCAGTCACTATGTGGTGGTGACATGTGATCATGGTGTAGCAGTGTTATTCAGTCACTATGTGGTGGTGATATGTGGTCATGGTGAATCAGTATTATTCAGTCACTATGTGGTGGTGACAAGTGGTCATGGTGTAGCAGTATTATTCAGTCACTATGTGGTGGTGACATCTGTTCATGGTGTAGCAGTATTATTCAGTCACTATGTGGTGGTGACATGTGATCATGGTGTAGCAGTGTTATTTAGTCACTATGTGGTGGTGATATGTGGTCATGGCGTTGCAGTATTATTCAGTCACTGTGTATTGGTGACATGTGTTCATAATGTAGTGGTATTATTCAGCTACTGTCTGATGGTGATATTTCGTCTTATTGGTAGTATTGGCCTTGGGATTCCGTTTTTGTGTCGCAGTGTTATTTGGTAATTGTTTGACTATTATTTCTTTACCCCGTCCTGAATTAATTAAGTCTAGGAACGGCCCTGGACATACAAAATATAAGGCAGGTGGATTTAATGTTATGGCTGATCAGTGTATATATATATTACACACATCACAACATTATTAAATGCAGCCAGTGCTCGTATAACATGTTCTTCTGTATTTTATAAAGAAAAGTCTAGAAAACCCCAAGTGTATATGTGTGCAAGAAGCAGTCAGATCATTTTGATTGCCTATAATATTACAAAGTGATGAATTGCCAGAGGCAACTGACCAAACTGAGAAGCATTAACAGACCTGCCATTGCTGTTTGATAAACTGTGCAGCAAACATCTAGTCATTACCATCCTGAGACTTTACAAATGAGTATGAAATACAGTAGTAATTACGTAGGAATATGTAAGTGACTTTTGAAGAGGCATTTTCCTCTCTGTGGGCATAGTGACCTACCAGACAAACGTGGCATATTCGGTTATAGAAAAATAAGTGCATGCATTTTCACATAGTTATTTTCCAAGCACGATGTTGGTCATAAATTACATATTTATACTATTTTATTAATTTATTTATAGCTCCATGTGTATTTATGCAAGAAATTGTTTAAACCAGTTCACACTGAAATATAGGGAGAAGAAGAAACCAATAGGGGAAGAATTATCAATACTGTTTTAATACTTAGGGCCACATGTATGAAACTGTTTAGGTCTAAAACTCACTCTTTTGCCCATAGTAACCTATGGGCAAAAAAGTGAGTTTTAGACCTAAACAGGTTCACACATGTGGCCCTTAGTGTAAACTTAGAATAGACAGTCTTATAATGCACTACATTTATTATAGTACTAGTAAATCTGGCACTTTGCAAGATCGTCTAGTCAAAGTTTACACATTCTTTTAGCTAGCTTACTTTATTTCACTAATTGCACCAACATTTTGGCATAAAGCACATTCTGGTAAACATTGCACCAGAATTGTACCATTACCATAACAAATGTGCCCTATTTATTGTTGAAAAATAAAAGTGAAGCATTCGTACATAGCACCAAATCAGGTCACTGTCTTGATTTTCTAAAGATCTTGCTATATAATCACTCTACCTTTCCTTTATACATGTTTTGATAAGGTAGATCTCATCCAAACTTAGGGCACGTCCCCACGGCACAGGACAAATACTGGTCGGTTTATCCGACACGGCCACAGGGGGGTGGCTTTTCTCCGCAATGAGGGGAGAAAAGCCCTCCCTCTTCCCATTGACATGTTTATATTCCGTCCGAAAACTGGGTGGAAGAATGAACATGTACAATGTTTTTCAGGTCCGTTTTTCAAACCACAAACCGTCTGAAAAACCGTCCGCAAACCGGTGCCGTGGGGACATGTCCTTAATATCAGCAGTCAGTATTATTGAGTGCTCAGCTCCCCACAAATAAATATAGGTTGCCTGTTTTCTCCATTATTGGGTGCAATCCTCTTGAGGCTACTAGTCCATTCAATGGTATACAGCTGAACACAGACCTGTCCTTTAGTGGTGAAATCTGAATAGGGATCACATCTTTGTACTGCAGTATGTAATTTCCAATATACACTGAATCATGTCAGTATTTTGGCTCAGCAGTAAGCTCTGCTGACTTGCATCCAGAGTTGAAATCCCACCCACTGATCTGCAAAGACTTTGTATGTTCTCCCCATTATTGCAGGAGTTTTCTCCGGATACTCCATTATCCCACACACTCCACACTCCATACTGACAGATTATTTTGAAATTTAGATTGTGAGCCTTAACGGGCCAGGGACCAATTTGAATGATGGCTATCTCTTTACAGTACTGTGGAATATATCGGTGCTATATACAGTATCTCACAAAAGTGAGTGCACCCTTCACATTTTTGTGCATATTGTATTATATCTTTTCATGGGACAACACTGAAGATATATAAAAAAAAAACTGCTTACTATTTGCCCAAAGACATCTAATACCATATGTTTCCTAACTACTATTCAGACTTGAATGCTTATTCGAAAATTAAGCAACATATTCCACCCTTCCTCTAATAAATTATTAAAATTCACTCAATAAGAGCATACTGCCTGTATAATTTTAATGAGTTTGATAGTCTCTTAATATTAGTCATTTAAAGTTATATTTTAGAATAAGCATTCAAGTCTGAATAGTAATTAGGAAATATATGGTATTAGTTGTCTTTGGGAAAATAGTAAACTGTTTTTGATATATTTATGCTACCATCTAACCATCTATTGTAGGGACGCTCATTTTATAACACTGAAGCAATGACACTTTGATACAATGTAAAGTAGTCAGTGTACAGAAGCAATGACACTTTGATACAATGTAAAGTAGTCAGTGTACAGCTTGTATAACAGTGTAAATGTGGTGTGTCCTTAAAATAACTCAACAGACAATCATCAATTTCTAAACCGCTGGCGACAAAAGAGAGTACAACCATAAGTGAAAATAGACAAATTGTGCCTAAAGTGTCAATATTTTGTGTGTCCACCATTATTTTCCAGCACTGCCTTAACTCTCTTGGACATGGAGTTCATAAGAGCTTCACAGGTTGCCACTGGAATCCTCTTCCATGACAACATCATGGAGCTGGTGGATATTAGAGACCTTGCGCTTCTCCATCTTCCGTTTGAGGATGCCCCAAAGTTGCTCAATAGGGTTTAGGCCTGGAAACATGCTTATGATCTTGGATCATCCAGTCAGAACCTTTTCTCCCTCCATCATCTCATTTTAGCATCAAGTGGGGTCCCTGGACTGTGTCGGTCCCTGCTGGCGTGGGGCGAGGGCGGAACGGTGTGGATTGTCGGTGGGTTGGGGCTGTGGCGGGTGCAAGCGGATGGGCTGGATGGGAATTACTGGGGTATGGTCACTCGAGGCTCAGATTCTAAAGGGAGGGGATTATACTCTGCTTCAGTATGTCACCATACATGTTGGCACCACGCTGTGGTCACCACATCTGAGACCAAAAAACGGTTTAGTCTCGTGGTCTTATCAGACCACAGGACTTTCTTCCAGCAATTCATGTTCTTAGTCTACTTGTCTTCAGCAAACTGTTTGAAGACTTTCTTGTGCATCATCTTTAGAAAAAGCTTCCTCCTGGGACGACAGCCATGCAGACCAATTTGATGCAATGTGCGGCGTATGGTCAGAGCACAGAGAGGCTGACCTCATACCTCTTTAACCTCTGAAGCAAAGCTGGCAGCACTCATATGTCTAATTTGAAAAGACAATCTCTGCATATGATGCTCAGCATGTGCACTCAACTTCTTGGTCAACCATGGCAAGGTCTATGCCGAGTGGAACCTGTCTTGTAAAACCATTATTTGGTCTTGGCCACTGTGCTGCAGCTCAGTCTCAGGGTGTTGTCAGTCTTCTTATAGTCTAGGCCAATTTTATGTAGAGCAGAAATTCTTTTTTTTCAGATCCTCAGATAGTTCTTTGTTATAAGGTGCCATGCTGAACTTCCAGTGACCACTATGAGTGAGTGTGAGAGCGATCACACCAAATTTAACACACCTGCTCCCCATTCACAACTGAGACCTTATAATACTAACGACTCACATGGCACCATGGAGGGAAAATGGCAAATTGAGCACAATTTATTCATTTTCACTTTTGTACTCACTTTTGTTGCCAGTGGTTTATAGATTGATGGCTGTTCATTTAGTTATTTTGAGGACACACCAAATTTACACTGTTATACAAGCTGTACACTGACTATTTTACATTTTTCAAAGTATCATATCTTCAGTTTTGTCCCATAAAAATATATAATACAATATTTACAAAAATGTGAGGGGTGTTCTCATTTTTGTGAGAGATTGTAAATAAATTAAATAAATAAATAAATTAATGGTGCCTTGTAGAAGACACTTTTTTACATGTTAGTCATTGTAGCATGCACCACTACAACTGCTGCAAAATCATTGAGCAGCAAGCAAAGGAGATGTCTAGATGTACAAAGCTCCTTACAGAAAGCATGTATACCAGCAGAAGCCTTGGTATATATCAATTATTTGGTACCAAAGAAAAGCCCAAAGGAAAATCATGGAGAGAGGATACAAACGTCATACAGTTGCAGAGGTCAGCTGCAAGGCAGCCGAGCTGAATGCTAAGCCACCATCTATTTAACATAGTGCATCATAATCAGCAGAGGTTACTTCAATATTCTAATGATCTGTAAAAGTGAGCTGATATGTAATGGTTTTCTGCTTTTCAGGATGATTTAAAGGTTGGAAAGAAGCTTAGTGGAGCCCCTCAGTGTAATTTACATAGTTGAGCTATGATAGCAAAATAGCATTTATACCCTTTATATGCATTCCAAGACCTTACAGAAGTTCAAGCTATAAGAGGAAACAATCATTCATTGAGTAAAAGTGCACGCACATGCACCGTTGAATCACATTATTATGACCACTTTCTACTTTGGATATCTGTAGCCCATGTGTGTGATAGGTGGTCTGCACGCATATCCTTCATTGTCGACATGGGTAAGAGGGGCGATTTATTAAAGTTGCAGAAAGGGATGATTACTGGCTTTTAGACCATAGGTGGCAGTATTTCTGAAACTGTGCAGTTCGCAGTACAAGTGTACTGAATAGACAAATAGTACTGTTGCAAATAAGCGACATGGAATTGTGGCATACCACATGCCACTGATCTGAGAGGTGAACATAGGCAACAAAGGTGCAGACGGACGATTACTGCACCTTTGCTGATAAATGTGAATCACCAGACAAGGCTTTAATTTTCATTGGAGTATCAGAATTGGACTTCTGCTGCCTTGCAAAGGTTTGTCTTTTCCAGATGAGTCACATTTTCTGCTTCATCAAACAGATGGATGTTAGCCAGTCAGACTAGAAACATTAACCCTTTAAGGACGCAGCTATTTTCGGATTTTTGTTTTTCCTCCCCACCTTCCAAAAACCATAACTTTTTACATTTTTCTGCCTATATAGAAATATAAGGGCCTGTTTTTTTGCGGGACAAGATGTACATTTTAAAGGTACCATTGACTATATATTTTACTGTACTGTGAAATACGAGAAAAACATTTTTGTGGGGTGGAACACGAAAAAAAATTCTATTTTGCCATTTCGTGGGGTTTTCTTTTTAATGGACCTCACTGTTCGGTATACTGTAAATTACATGTTATCTGTATTCTGCAGGTCTGTACGATTTTGATTATACTAAACTTATAAAGTTTTCATCATGTTTTACTACTTAAAATACATTTTTTTTAAATTACTCCCCATTGCCATCTTCTGAAACCAATAATTTATTTTTTTTTCTGTTAAAAGCATTTGTTTTTGCAGGGTGAAGTCTGGTTTTTATTGGTACCAATTTTAAGTGTATGAAACTTTTTATTCTATTTCTTTGTAAAGAAACCACAATACTTGCTTTGGGTATTTCTTAATTTTTTATGGCATTCACCGAGTATATTTAAATACATAGGACTTTTATGGATTTGTAAAATGACAACAAGGTGTTTTCTGAACTTTTATTATTTCTGAACTTTTTTTTTTTTAAACTGTAACATTTAGTCCCTTTAGGGGACTTGAACATGTGATCACTTGTCTTGTAAATCGCAGTATAGATGTACTGTAGTATATAGGCTTTTTATTCATATCCTATTACACCCTGCCATAGGTAGAGTGTAATAGGAATACATTCATGACGGGCACAGAGGCCTTCATGGTGATTGGGGGCTGAAATAAATCACTGCTCTGTAGTTTAATCATTTAGACATTGCACTATGGTATCTAAACGTTCAGAATCAAAGCTGTCTCCAATCCTCTCTGCTGACTGTAACTATCATCCACCACGTACGAAGTGGGCTTAGTATATGTGCCAATGCAATATCGCCTTAGTGCCTCCATGAAAGGTATATCGATCATGGAGTGTTAAGTTGTTAAAGAATAAACACTCTGAAATCATTACTGAAAGAACAGGTTGGTTGTGGCAGTATTATGGTTTAAGGAATGTTTTTGTGGCATTCTCTGGGCCCACTCCTCCATGTGGAAGGCACTCTCAAATTATTGGAGTATGAGTCCATTCTTGCAGATCATTAACACTCATACATTTTGATTGTGTTCCCTACAGCTAATGGGATCTTCCAGCAAGACAATGCAACATGTCACACGGATAGAAATGTCCAACATAGATTGGAGGAGCATGATCAAGACTTTTAAGTCCTGCCCTGGCCCTCTAATTCTCCAGACTAACCCAATTAAGCATCTGCGGGACCATCTCGATCGTCCTGTTTGCTCTATGGATCTTCCCCCATGTACCCTCCAGCAGCTGTGGGATGTAGTCAGCATAACTCCAGATACCTGTGACGACCGGCCAGGACTTTACTGAGTCACTCCCAGCCCATCTAACAGTTGTCCGTGCTGCACAAGGTGGTTACTCTAGATACTAGCTGCTGGTTATAATAATGGGACTTTGTAGATATAAGTTTGCTTTACATATTTTGCACTATAAAAAAATCACGTACTGAAAATAAAATATTTAAAACATGAAAATATACACGTAGATCTGCAAAGTAACTACAATGTTAGCATTTTATGCAGGAGTATGAAAATATATCTTATTGACACAGCATGGGCTCAGGATAGTGAATACAGCTCAAACACTGCGGACTGTTTCCCCAATAATGGGCTCACACTGCGTAGTGCCAGGACCACTACATGAACATGTCACTCCTGCAGGGAAAACTGAACTTGTAAAAGACTGAAATCACTATTTTAAACCTGTCAATATCTTGCCTTCTCGAGGGTTTATACATGTAACAGTTAAATAAACAGTTATTGGAACTATTGAAGACACTGATAGATGATCTTGTTCATTAAGCATCTCGTTATTGTAGGATTACAATATGTTTATTATGGACAATTGACTAGTTGCACTTCTGATGCCATCCAATATCAAGCAGATGTTAGCCACTGGTCTAAAAGTGACTACCAAGTGGTTAAGCACCAGTGAGGCTACATCTAATACAGTGGGGATTTAGACAAATGATTTCCACTTCACTTGCATACAATAGGCATCAGGTGTCATTTGTGTGCAGTAAATCACTCAAAGCTACAGAAATTCACATCACAGTAATATTAGCAGTTAGACAAACAAGTTAAATGATAGAGATAGAAAATACAGTGAAGTGACATTTTAAAAAATCTAATTTCTGGACCCAAGTGACTAAGTAGATCAGTCTAGAGAGGTAAAAGATTACCTACATGTATGTGTGTAGCAGGAACTGATTATTCCTTGTGTGTATACTATGTTTTCTGTATTCTGGGAAGACCTAACTACTTACCATGATAAACTTTTCAGCAAGTCTCATCCACAGGATAACCAAGTTATTAGACTTACAGACCTGTATTGCATAAAAACTAACTGGACTAAGAGTATGCCTGCTATAGAAGATTATGGACTGAGGGTTACCCAATACCTGTGCAGGGGCCCAAACGGCTCTTTTTACAGCACTGCCACACAAACAAGGCCAGCAAGTAAGTGGATAAAAGAGAGTGTCTAGATCGGAAGGTTTTCACTGAGTTCTCGGATTCTTTCACACTGGTCAAGCTACTAATTTGCGGAGAAATTGGCTTTAGTGTAAAAATACTAAAATACCTTTGGAAAAAGGAAACCACATTGTCTATAGTTGAAACATCAGGATCAGTTGCAGTAATCGGAGGTATAAATATATGAGTGATACCACATAGTAGTACTAAGGGTATGTTCACACGGGGTAATTTTGACGCGCATTTTGCTTCGTATTTGCGCTCTAACACGAGCGAGATGCGCGGCGAAATTACGGTAATCCATAGTTCTCATAGAGAACTATGGATCACGTCTCCTCTCCCCACTCGTACAATACGATCGTATTGTACGCGCATGGAGATAAGTGACATGTCAATTACTTGCGGCGAATACGCGCTGCGAGTAATGACTGTCAATAGGGCCGGTGGCTTGCCGCCCCCCCCCCCCCTCCTGCACCGCGGGAGTACGCACATATCAGCGCAACTCCCAAAGCACCCGCCGTAATTGCGAACATAGCCTAAGTCGCAGAAAGCTAGCAACTTGTTACTGTATACAAAGCTCATGGCTTGCATGGCTTGCAGTTTTGCAGACCGTCTGAAAAACCGGCTGCAAATTAACACACTGGGCCACTATGGAAAACCCGTGCAGTAGTCCCCATTGCACAGGTTTTCCGCCCGAAAAACATTGTGCATGTTATTCTTCTGTCCGGTTTTTGGACGGAATATGAACCTATCTATGGGAAGGGGGAGGGCTTTTTTCTGCTCAATGTGGAGAAAAGCCGTCCCCCCACAGTCGTGGGGTCGGCACTAAAACAGGACAAATACCGGTCGGATAAACCGACCAGTATTTAACCTTTGCCGTGGGGATGAGCCCTTAGAAACATATGATACTTAATGGAGTTTTAAAACATATTGAAAACCCCATTGCTGGCCAGGCATGTGGATGGGGAGGGCAGCGCTTGTGGTCATCCTCTTCATTAACTTCTATGGGAGCTTCCAAAGATAACCGAGTCTGTTCGGGAGCTCCTATAGAAGTGAACGGGGAGGACAGAGGCAAGCACCACCCTCCTTATTCACATGCATGGTCTGCTCACATCTAGATGCAAGTGTCCAGTGTAGAGGTTTTTACTTCATGGTTCAACCCCCTCAACTTCATAAGGAATAAATATACATGTACAGAAGTTCCAGTAATAATAAAATTTTCTGTGAAATAATGAATTGAATATGCATAATCTTACTATTTCACAATAAATACAATTTTTATGATGCATCAACAGACATTCAATAGAAACCACTTGTAACCCCTGATTAATATCGCCTCATGAATATTCATTAGGAGTCAGGATCAAATCCAACGTTTTTAAAACACATGACGATGGCTGGTTGGACAATAAAAAGGACTCACCACTGAGCAAAAGTGAACATGATTAGTCAATACCCTCAATGAATAAGCTTACAAGCTCCACCCTTTAGACTCATTCAGTGATAGACTCTTTCACACCTGATTAAATTCTTGTGTAACATATAACAATGTACAATGTATTCTCATGGATATTGGCATCTCACTTCATGTGTATAGACCAGTATCCACAAATAAAACTGTAGTGATTACTGTGCAGGGTAATGTGTACTTGTATAAGGCCACTGTCACATTTTCTAACACAGAGGTTAGAACAGCTGGGTATTGCGGATCCTCTGGGCCACCGCAAGCATAGATGGTATAACCTGCGTTGGTGCAGGACAGGGTCAATGGACACTGGTAGCGGTACGAGGTCACAGCAGGTGAAGCCGTAGACAGTTAACACAGGTCCCAGGTGGGTTACGGACTAGTACAGCAGCAGATAACAGCAGGTAGTAGCAGACTGATACAACATTAGGAACAGCAGTAAATAGATGTGCTAGATAGAGCAAGATTAACACAGGGTTACTGCAGGTAACTCAGCAAGAGCTCAGCAAGCAGGTTTCAGGATCCTAGAAGAACACCAACTAACTGATGCTGGAGCAAGAGCAGGAAGTTCCTTATATGCATAGAGGTCATAGGTCAAGAGGCGGGAAATAGGAACACTGTCCCTTTAAATATTCAACTAGTGCCGTACTCGTGCGAACATAGCATGCCAGGTACCACCGCCGGCGCAGCAACAGGGGCAGGACCCGGAACAGGTGAGTATATCCTGACAGCCGGAGCCGCAGGTACAGGAGTAGCAACAGAGACACGACCATGCCTGGGGTCCACAGCGGGAGCCACGGCATGTCCCATGAGTAAAACAGGGAACTCAGGAGAGACACAGGCATGGCCGCGGCATGAGATAGAGGCTGTGGTATCAACCGTGACAGACATATTTACATCTGGGAGTTTTCAATTGCACAAATACAGCTTTAAATAACTGTATTAAACAAAACAGATACAAGTGATGATGCTCTTACAAGTGTTTTTATTCCATATTCATTATCTTCATATTCAAGTTCGTAAACAATACACAAAGCCAATATAGTTGCTCATAGAAAAAGGTGAGAAACAAACCGCAACTAATCTTGACAAAAAGCAGCAATATAAAATAGAAAAAAAAACTCTTTTAAATATATGCCATTTACCTGATGATATTTGATTGTTATTCCACTACAATCAGATTTTACCACCAGGAATCAAAACGGAGTATCTCTTTGTGCCCCCGTTCCCTTCTCTTTTTAATCAATCATACCTGGTTGGTCTGATTTCCGAAACAAGAGAAGTCTCCTGTTAGGCCTCGTTCACACGGCCCGTACTTTAGAATATTAACAACCGATTAAGAATTCATGTACTGGTTCAGTGGCTGAAATTTAATTTTTCATACAAGGGGATTTCTAGTATATTTTTGCAATGATCAGGGTTCAAAATGAGGTTAGGAGAGTTGTGGTACTTTTATTACATAACACACTGCGAATGTGTGAGACGCTGGTGGACACTGCCAATGTACAAGATACACTGCAGCTGAGCAATGTTTGGGTGTGCTGTCAACTGTGCTCAGACTAGTGAAGGTAGGTGGACACTGCCAATGTACAAGGTATGCAAACACCATTGTCTCACCATGATGTTTTACATAGCCACAGCCAGCTTTAGACTCACACTTCCTGGTCAGACTGTGGGTGGGTCCATAGCAGTGGTTAACATATCGCTCTCCTATTCCTTGCTGATCCTGTTAAAGTGACATGACTGCTGGAGCTTTCTAAACTGTAGGGCACAAGGCTACAGAGCTTTAAAGGGTTTAATATTGTCAGTAACTAACAGCAGGGAGTGAGTCATTATCCAGACCATTGCTGCAGCCTGTAAGGGCAAAGAGAGGTAACAAGGTAATCATGTCTGCAAAAGTAGAAGATAAGGTATATTCCTAACTCTAAAGAGAAGCAAAATCAAAACTATTATGTATTTGGTAATAGTCTTTATTCACCTTTGCCTACATGTTTAAAGCTAATCAATGAAACGGGAATACACCTATAAGCAACATTTCAGTTGTGCTACCACCTACAAGATGATAGCAGTTGAGCAACCTTCCAGGTGTACTGTGCCCTGTATTCAGGGAGGTAAGACGTAGATGCAGAGATAGTTACTAAGGACCCATCTACACTAGCTTTCCCACAGCCATTACTGCTGAAGAAGGATGACTCAAAACCTGAAACATTGCTGAATTGCTATGCATCTCATTAACTGATAGTCTGTGATATCTAATAGAAGTACAAACATTTGCATCAAAATCTTATTCTGTCTCCTTGGACTAAGACATTAGAGCTTACTTTATAGGAGTTCCTATGATGTGCATCAGTAGATCAGTGAGACATGCTTTGGTCTGCACCTAGAGTATATAAAGTCTTAAATATTCTTATTAAAAATAAATAAGATTTCAATCTTTTCCCAATTTATTATCCCCTCCATTCAAGCTATGCCATCTAGATAAAACAATACTATTGTCTAATGTATTTTAAAACCTCACTGTAGGAAAATCTGAAAATAAAAATTTGTTTGGAGTCTTGACAGAACTTTACTATTTCTTTAACAAATCTCTTATTTGGAAAGTATCTAGTGCACATGGACATCACAGAAATCAGTGCTCTAGATCCTTACTGGGGCAAGCTATGATATATAAAACCCTTTGGGGTGGATTCAAAAGAAAGCAATGCTGTACATGGTTGCCCATTCATGCATGTCATGCAACCCCACTTTTCTCCTAAAGTGAAAGCTAAAAGGAGCAGTTTCGACAATAATATAGTTGGGAATTGCTTTTATTAGTGTTATTTGATTATATTATTTTAACGTGATTCAATGACCCTTAAAAAAAAATGCGGCTTGGGATGCACCAAACATGATTTTTTTCTTTAACACCATCCCTATCACTATACTTATTTCTAACCCTATTTTTAAGCCTTACCATAGCCTTGACCGTAAATTAGGATTAGGGTTTTAAGTGTGTTTTTGGGATTAATTTCCTTTCAGCATCACTCCCAGCTTTTACATTGTTTCCCAGCGTGCCCACGACTCCCTCTGTTTGGCCTACGTTGCCTATTCCAGGAAAGGGGAAAGTCCCTAATGTGTCATATCCAACATCACCTACTGTCATGAGTGGGACAAAGTATTCTGGTGCCCTAGGTAAATAAGGCATATAGCACCCCCCAATGGAAAATTCAGTTTTGGCCCCTTTTTACCTGGGAAAAGGGGCCCCTTAGGCTTTTCCCTTTTCGCTTACCCATCATCTCAGCCCTGCTTACTGTTCCCAAAACATAGGGGTACCTAGGGAAATCAGAAGTTACATCAGACACTGCACTAAAAGTGATGCAGTGGTGAGAGTGACACAAGGTCTGGATCAATGTGGGACACCAAGGGATACTGAAAGGTAAGTTTACTCCTTGAAAGGGTTTTATTACTATAATGATTAGTTTTAAAACATGCAGGGAAAGATAATTAAAACTATTCCCAAAAAACTTGTTTTTTTTTTGTTTTTGTTGAGGTGATAAAAGAGATTTTATTTTTCTGAGTTACACGTTTCTCTTGGTTTCCCAAACTTTCCCCTTTTCCTTCGCTTTCTATTCTTGAAGTGCGCCCGTCCTGCTGATGTAAATTCCCTGCTGTGTGTAATCTCTAGGAACAGAGCATTGTTTGTTTAAGATAAAGACTTGAAATGTTGATTCGGTGAGCGGAATTCAGCAGCTCCGGCCTTCCCCCCGGGGGACCACGAGGGGGCTAAAAAAGTAAAAGAGAAAAGAGGTGCTGGTGAATGATCAGTGAGCGTTAAAAAGAAGGAACAATCGTTAAAGTGTTTAAATTGGTTTTTATAATGTCCATGACACGTTTCTCAGGATGACAATCCTGCTTTCTCAGATCTGAAACGCGTCATGGACAAATGAATAAATCCAATTAATCACTTATAACCGGATTGTACCTTCTTTCTAGCGCTCCAGCTGATCATTCCTGGATAACTGCATCCTACTCAGGACACGGCGATCCTCTTTTCTCTGTTACTTTTCAGCATCCCTCGTGGTCCACTGGTGGGAATGTGCCGGAGCTGCTGAATTCCGCTCACCGAATCAACATTTCAACACGCTATAGCGAGCTGCCGTTCAACTACAGTAAAATAGGTGAACCCAATTCTACGATTCATTTATTTCACATTACACAGGATCACATTGCGCTCCTTTCCATTTTTGTATTCTGCTCATCCACAGGGAGCCGGCGGCGCAAGTCTCCTCGTTCCAGTGTGGACAAGCACAGTATCTTCAGATTTCAATGTAGCACACACAGCTAGAAATAGCAGTATGGATATGCCAATCACTGCTATGAAACCATCCAAAGCCTAACCGGTAAGTGTGAGTCTGAAGCTGACTGTGACTCTGAAATTTCATGGTGAAAAAAAAACTTTAAATCCCCTGGCCCTATTGGGTTAGGATTGATTTTTTGACATTTTTTGCAAAAATTCAGTACCCAAATCAAATGACTTAGATTCATGTTGAATTTGACATTGACCTGAATCCGAAGTGCAACACTACTTATAATTCTTCAGGTGACTGAAGAGCTTATTTTTAAATAGATATTTTACCACAAAGAGACAAGAAAAAAAAAAAAAATTGCTAAATAATGCTACTTTGTGCCTCATAGCTCCAGGGCAGGCCTATCATTTCATTAACTTCATATTCCTTACTGGAAATTCTTTGAGAGGTTTTAGATATTTCTCACCCGCAGAATTACTGAGTAAAAAATCACAACAAGTTGATAGGATTATGAGCAATAAAAAGTTGAAGCAGGATTGGGGTTCTTGTAAGAGGTGACAGTTCTTATTCAAGCCCTTTGAGCGCTGACACCTTTGCAGATGGCTTAGTGAACAGAGTGCACAAAAAAACTGGCCAATCCCGTATTCCCAATGCTGGGAAAAGGGGTTCTTCATGTTTTTTAAAATAAAAAAGCCCTTGTCTTTAAGCTTGCAGAGATTTGGCCCCCTGCTCTGCGGGTGCCCTCAGGGGAAAAACAGAATCACAGCTCATTTTCTTCTCTCCATAAAATTAGTAAACTGGGTGAGAACCGAAAAAAAAGAGGGGGAAGGCGTGGGGCTTGTAGAATTGTGCAAAACTAGCAAAAGACTGTATCACAAACCACAAGCAAACAAACTTATGATTGTTAATCAGTGAGTTGCTTCTGTTCCCCAAAAATTCTCGTGGGTTTAGAATATGAGAACATTTCCACGAGCTCCTATTAGATAGAATCCGCATTGTTACCTGGAGCTACCTGTAACATACTTTTACTCCATTATCACCATTCACAAGCAACTACCGTTTCAAAACTCAAGTTGTCATTAGTGATTTATGTGTGATGTAAATATGATCTTACTACATAATCCTGGTAATTAGAAAGTGTCAGCATATTCTGCAGCACTTTACAATGAATATATTCATTTATGTGAGCATTGGAGCAAGTCCAGGAACTAAATATTTGTTCATGTGTTCCTGCTTAAATTCACTAACTCAAATAAACAGGTATACATCTAAGGGCTCATGCACACAAATGTATTGCGGTTTCATACATCTGTATTACAGCTCTGTACAACCCTCTAGTGGAGAATAATGCCATAATACAATGCTGTACAAACCACCATATGGCAATATACAGAGGGTCTACTAAGTACCTCATTGACTCTGTGTGCTGCTAAATAGCCTCGATATATGGCTTCACTAAGCCCATAAAATATTAGGCCTTCTCCAGACAACTGTACTATGGCTGCAATACTCAGTTCAACTGTTAATATAAGGAAGTGAGCCCATCTTTCAGAGAAAAAGGGCAAAGAGGATCCAATTTGGCCCCTCTACCCATAATCCTAGGCTGTGGTGGGAGTAAATCTGCTTAAACTAGAATACAGAATGCAAAAAAGTAGAAACTAAAGGTTGTATTGTGTATAGAGGCATGACACGCTTTGTTACACTACTAAACGGAGTTCAAAATCAGGGTGACCACATAGTGTAAAATGTTCTTAATATTCTTCTGTCTATTGGAGGCAAGCTACATCAGAGTTATGGAGATAGAATGAGGGCAGTATGCTCACACGGCTTATTTTGGCGCACCTTTTTTCCATGATCGGCGTATACGTGGCAAAACACACGCAATTACAGTAATCCTAGCTTCTAGAGACCTTGGTTTAACGTCGTCCCCCCCGCACGTACAATAGATAGTTTTTAAAGGGGGGAAGAATGGCCTGCAGTTGCTTTGGGAATACGTGCTGATCAGCGCGATCCAAAAAACCGGGTTTGTGGCGCAACTGTAGGGCCCCAATTCACCGTGTGAACAACCCCCAACCCCAAAAGCTCTCTATAAAAGCTTGGATTACGTAATTGCGGAGGGCATTTTGCCACGTATAAAGTGAAATACACAGCAAAATGCGCGCCAAAATAAGCCGTGTGAACATACCTGTAGAAAGAAGCATTAGGCTGTGTCCACACGGCAAGGACAAAATACTGGTTGGATTCTAATCAAGCTTGAGAAAGGGGAGGTGATCTCCTCGAAACGTCGCTGTTCTGTTGCGATCTGCCCGGTCTCCTGGCGTCTCCATGAGGAAGCTCCACTTGGAGCTGGAAAAGGACTGCTTTTTTTTATACTTTTTGGGTTTCATTAGATTTAGCAGTGTACCTTCTAATTGTGAGATACCCAATGGTGCTTTAAAGAACTTTTTTTCCCTGGTTTAAAAAAAAGTTTAATTTTTTTTTAAAAAAAATTCTTTTGGCACTCAGCTTTGATAAAGGAACTTTTGAGGTTTTGGGGGCCCATGATTGGGTTTTTAAAGTGAAGGTTTAATAAAAAAGATTAAAAAAAAAAGTGACTTGTTTTTTTTAAAAGGTGTGATTTTGCGATATTTGCGCGAAATTTGGGGGGGGAAATAAGTCATGTCAAATTCCCCCGTGGCGAATCGCGGGCGCGGTAAGATGTTAATGGGACCGGCGGGCTGCCGTCAACCCCCTGCCCCCGCGTCACGGGCGTACGCGTGTATCAGCGCAACTCCCGAACACCCGCCGTTATTGCGGGGCATACTGTATGCCATGTGAACATAGCCTAACAGGCTCTAGAGCCCTGGTTGGGATGATGACATCACTTCCTCCTGTGTCTTATCAACAGAATAGAAGCTTGTCTATGTTTATTGTAACAAAAATTTTAACCCTTTAAGAGCCTTTTATCTTCTGTCCTGTGTTAAGACCCTCCCAAACCATGTCCCTCTAACAAGGTCGTAGATAGCAGAATGAAATGCAGTCATGCTGTGAACCCCCACTGCCTAAAACCCAAAAAAGGAGCCCCGCATTGACTGTGAAGAGCAGGCTCTTGAAACGCCGGATGGGAAAAACCCTTTAAAAAAAAGAAGGAGGGCTGGGAGGGCTCAGTGAATAATGAAAGAAAAAATGAATGAATGCATTGAGAAAAATGCATTTTAAACCAGAAGAAAGAAAAGCAGTTAAGGACCAATTTATAGATTGTTCACATGTTTTAAAATTATTTTTATTTCCCGTATTTATATAGTGGGAAAAAAAACCTAGTTTTTTATCGAGAAAGTGCTTATTAACATTCACAGAAGAGTTCACAATCTAATGCCCTTACAGCACACACTGACGAGACTATGGCTCATTTTTATGGGAAACCAGCTGATCTGCAATCATAGATTCTAACTGTTTGAAGACATAACTATAAAGCTGGATATATTCAGCACTTTGCAGTGTTCTTTGTGGCGATTTGGTCGCAGTTTTTAATGCTGCAGCCAGTTGTCACTTTAAATTAAAAAATTGTTTTTAAAGGGTTTATAGGCAGCATTTTTGTTTGTGGTCTTTAGGTGACATTTATGGGGTTTGGAGTATTTTTGTCAAAATGTAGCCTGCTCTGGGTATGGCATTTTTCATGTTTTTGTTTTTTTTTCATGTGCTTGTCACACATTTCTATAAATGACTTGAAACACCAGAAAAAAGCCCAATTTACATATTTAAGAAAAAATAAAAATGCCACTAACGACTCTTGTAAATGAAAGCTTTGAAAAACCCATAGCATTTTTTACAAGTGTTTAAAAATAGCATATGAAGGAACTTGTAAAAAAATTTTTTTGAAAGTTTACTTCCCGTTTTCTATGTACTATTCATATTATTTACCATTCCAGACTCTGCAATTTATATTCTTCCCAAACAAGACTGTAGGCACAAAAACTGACTACATACTATATTCATAGTTAAATAAACTGTCATCTGATAAGCAGCAATGTAAAGACTCCTTGATCAATGACCGAATGCTCATTTATTGACCCTTTCTGAAAGATTATATAAGCAAGTTCTCATCGACAAGTCCTTAAACATTAGACTGATCAAGCTTTCAGAGCTAACACCTGTCTGAGGTATTATTTTTCATGCAGGTAAGGAGCAGTATTATTGTGAGAGGGGATAGTACAGCTATAGGGGTGTATTTATTGTATTTATTTTTCCTTTTTTTAGTATGCTGCATTTTGGTCTCACTAATGACTTGACCTTCCCTTTAAGGGGAGAGATCAAAGGGATTGGGTATGGTATATGGATGTCAAAGAAGTAGTCCCTCACTTGAAACCCTCTTTTATGCTCCAGCATGGTGAGTCACCAGGAGCTCCCACTGTGTCAGTCTCAGGCTGTCTATGTATTATATGGGCAACCATTTTTCTGAATGGATACCAAGTATTACTACATTTACTCCAAAGCTGCAGAGGTAATGTCAGCTCTCCCTGCCAAAAACAGCTATTTGCCGGCAGTGTTTGGATCCAGAGCCAACCTGATAGGGATAGTCTCTTATGGCATTCCCTTTCATGCTGAATTCAGGACTAAATATTATTCTTTCATTCATCTTCTGTTGTTTTAGCTCTCTCAATGATTACCCAAATTTCCTATTGTCCTGAACAGACAATTTGCCTAATTATGTAGTGATAGTGGATAAGAGTTATATCATTGATTAGTTCAGAAGATTTGCCATTCAGGATTTAGGCAAAGCTGGGTTACAATCCCACAGGGAGCTGTAATGATTACCATGTACCTGTTGACATCTCATTTGCATTCAGGAGATTTAGTAGAATAACAGGTGAAAAAAAAAAAATTCCCAAATTACAAAAGACATTTATTCAACTATAACTTTTTCATTTCTCGCAGAAAAAAGCCTTTTGAGGAACAAATCATGAATTGTTATAGAACCTTGCAAAACAAATTCTGCGGTCACTGTCTCCTATGTTTTCTTCACATATGCTTCCTGACTGTTCAGTTCCATTATGCCTCTACCTAGTCCTGGACTACATCTCACATGTTGAATTGTCCTCCTCCATCCCCATCATGATCTAGTCTCAGGCAATCTGTGCTACAGATAATGCAATTTGCCATTACCTATGCATCCATCTATTGTGTACTGCATGGTTTCAGTCCAAATTAAGGGTTTTGAGGGTATCCCAATGTCTTTACAAAGAACATTTGTAGCGCCAAACTGTATTTCAAAAGTAAAACCGTAATGTTAAAGCATATGCATAAAGTCCTATGTCTACTCACATGGATTATCCACACATGAAGCCAAACAAGTACATTTGTCATAGTGACAATCATGAATGTTCAGAAAAGTGACACAGTAGGCATCATAGAATGATTCTTAGAAAATCTGGCATAAAGCACCAGCCTACGCTATGGCTGGCATTCCTGCCATGGAGCTCCAGCTTGTAGTAGTGCTGAATTTAGATCCATAGTTATGGCAATGGGATACAAATCAGACCATTTCACTGATGTTGCTTTCCTCAAGCTGGTGTAAGACTGGTACATACATCATACAAGGTCCTCATACATGACGTAAGACAGATCTGCTCTTAATGGGCTGTCCACATTATAAGCACATTGTTATTTTTTGCTAAAAGACCTTTTTCAGCATAAACAGAAATGATGTTCTTATATCATTCTTATACCATTGTTATATCACTCTTATATGTATATATGTCATAAATTTTTTTCATTTAATAGAATTTAGTTTCATACATTCATAAAGAAATGACCAAACAAGCAACCAAAATATTGGATTACAGATTGTATGATTGGAGCAGCATGCACAAGAATTCTGATTCCCCTGGATCTTGTATCACATCTAGACAAAATAAAAGTTTATCATCGTCTACATACTGTTATTCAGTTCACCTTGCTGCACAGGAAGAAAAGCATAGCAAATGCTGTAGAGTATCAGTGAGGGATGGCAGTATCATAGTAATAGTAAAAAAAAAAAATACCCAAAATAGACTAACCGAAAAGCCTGCCCAGAATGGACATGAGTGCCTCACCCTGGCAGAGGTGGTGAGAGCCAGGGCTGCGAAGCTTACAGCCACAATGAGACATCCGAGCACCATCTGGGAGACCCCAAGAGACAGCATGATCCTGGAGCGAGTCCTGTATTCCCGAAGGCGAGAGAGGCTCCGGGAGAGAGCAGCAGGGCTTAGAGAGCGGGTGCCAGGAAGGGCACTTAGTGGCATCATGGACAGCAGATGACCTTCCACAGGTAGAGGAATAGCCCAGTGGGTCCTGAAGAAGACCTCCACAATTATGATGGCGAAGCAGCTGCAGCTCCCAGGACGATCAGTCAATGGTCAAGGAATAGTTGAAGCTCCTTATTCAATGAGGAGATGTCACAGTGAATGGTGAGCAATACAAGGTTATTGGCAGAAAGACCTTGAGCAAGAGCTATGCCAGCCTCCGAGTGTTACAGGATGGAGAGCAAAGTGATGGAGAGAGTGTTGTATCCGGCAATGAACTCAGCCCTACTAACACAATCACTTCCAAGAGCCTGGAGACTATACATGGGAAGAGTCAGTGACAGCTCCTAGCGTTAGGGGTCTCCATATGTGTCCATCATGAGCTGAAGGTCTTCTTCATCCATACAAGACCTCTCCAGGTACCTAAAGGACATGTGGATCCTCCTGACAGTGATCTCGAGGATGATCCTAGGCTAGAATGGGAGTCAGGAGCAAACCCCCCAGAACATCATGGTGTCACTGCACGGGATGAGAGTCTGAGCATCAGCTACACAGCCCAATGTGATGAAATCACTTGTAGATAAACACTGGGCGGAGAAACAGAAGGGAGAAGACCTGGGGATAGATAGGAGGTGATGCTGCCTCAGCTGCCTGCTGGAGGAGATGATAGCAGGTCCCGGCTACCAGAGCTTCCCCTGATGATAGCCAACGCCAGACTGCTCTGCAAATGAATGCAACTCCTCCAGTGCACTGTCAGGAGGGGAGGTGGGGGAGACTAACCCCTTGTATTCTGCTGCTCCAGTGCACTGTCAGGAGGGGAGGTGGGGGAGATAAACCCCCTTTTATTTGCTGTCCAGTGCATGTAGGAGGGGAGGTGTGTGAGACTCCCCCTTTTTTCTGTGCTCCAGTGACTGTGGAGGGGAGGTGGGGGGGAAAACCCCCCGTATTTCTGCTCCCTGCACTTGGAGGGGAGGTGGGGAGACAACCCTTGTATTTGCTGTCCAGTGCATGTCAGGAGGGGGGGTGGGGGAGATAAAAACCCCTTGTTTTTGTGCTCCAGTGCACTGCAGGGGGGGGGTGGGAGACTAACCCCCCGTATTTGTGTCCCGGCACTTCGGAGGGGGGTGGGGGAGAAACCCCCTTTTATTTTGCTCCAGTGCACTTCAGGAGGGGAGGTGGGGGAGATAACCCTTTTTTATTTGTGCTCCCGTGCACTGTCAGGAGGGGGGTGGGTGAGTACCCCTTTTTTTCTGCTGCTCCAGTGCACTGTAGGAGGGGAGGGGGGGGAGACTAACCCCTGTTTCTGTGCTCAGTGCAGCAGGAGGGGAGGTGGGGGAGACTAACCCCTTGTATTCTGCTGCCCCAGTGCACTGTCAGGAGGGGAGGTGGGTGAGACTAACCCCCTTTTATTTTTGCTGCTCCCGTGCACTGTAAAGGGGGGGAGGTGGGGGAGACTAACCCCTTGTATTCTGCGCTCCAGTGCACTGTCAGGAGGGGAGGTTGGTGGACCCCTTGTATTCTTGCTGCTCCAGTTTCACTGTCAGGAGGGGGAGGTGGGGGAGATAACCCCCTTTTATTCTGCTGCTCCAGTGCACTGTCAGGAGGGGAGGTGGAGAAAACCCCCTTTTATTCTGCTGCTCCCAGTGGGACTGTCAGGAGGGGAGGTGGGGGAGACTAACCCCTTGTATTCTGCTGCTCCAGTGCACTGTCAGGAGGGGAGGTGGGGGAGACCCCTTGTATTCTGCTGCTCCAGTGCACTGTCAGGAGGGGAGGTGGGTGAGAAAACCCCTTTTATTTGCTGCTCCAGTGCACTGTCAGGAGGGGAGGTGGTGGGACTAAACCCTTGTATTCTGCTGCTCCAGTGCACTGTAGGAGGGGGAGGTGGGGAGATAACCCCCTTTTATTCTGCTGCTCCAGTGCACTGTCAGGGGGAGGTTTGGGGGAGACTAACCCTTGTATTCTGCTGCTCCAGTGCACTGTCAGGAGGGGAGGTGTGTGAGACTAACCCCTTGTATTCTGCTGCTCCAGTGCACTGTCAGGAGGGGAGGTGGGGGAGACTAACCCCTTGTATTCTGCTGCTCCAGTGCACTGTCAGGAGGGGAGGTGGGGGAGACTAACCCCTTGTATTCTGCTGCTCCAGTGCACTGTCAGGAGGGGAGGTGGGGGAGACTAACCCCTTGTATTCTGCTGCTCCAGTGCACTGTCAGGAGGGGAGTGGGGAAATACCCTTGAGTTTTGCTGCTCCATGCACGTCAGGAGGGGAGGTGGGTGAGACTAAACCCCTTGTATTCTTGCTGCCCAGTGCACTTCAGGAGGGGAGGTGGGGGAGACTAACCCCTTGTATTCTGCTGCTCCAGTGCACTTTCAGGAGGGAGGGGGGGAGGGCTAACCCCTTGTATTCTGGGGCCCAGTGCACTGCAGAGGGAGGTGGGGGAGACTAACCCTTGTATTCTGCTGCCCCAGTGCACTGTCAGGAGGGGGGGTGGGTTTAGACTAACCCTTGTATTCTGCTTGCTCCCGTGCACTGTCAGGAGGGGGAGGTGGGGGGACTAACCCCTTGTATTCCCGCTGCTCCAGTGCACTGTCAGGAGGGGGTGGTGAGACCCCTTGTATTCTGCCCGCTCTGTGCACTGTCAGGAGGGGAGGTGGGGGAGACCCCTTGTATTCTGCTGCTCCAGTGCACTGTCAGGAGGGAAGGTGGGGGAGACTAACCCCTTGTATTCTGCTGCTCCAGTGCACTGTCAAGGAGGGGGGGTGGGGGAGACTAACCCCTTGTATTCTGCTGCTCCAGTGCACTGTCAGGAGGGGAGGGGGAGACCCCTTGTATTCTGCTGTCCAGTGCACTGTCAGGGGGGGAGGTGGTGGAGACTCCCTTGTATTCTGCTGCTCCGGGGCACTGTCAGGAGGGGAGGTGGGGGAGACTAACCCCTTGTATTTTGCTGCTACAGTGCACTGTCAGGAGGGGAGGTGGGTGAGACTAACCACTTGTATTCTGCTGCTCCAGTGCACTGTCAGGAGGGGAGGTGGGTGAGACTAACCCCTTGTATTCTGCTGCTCCAGTGCACTGTCAGGAGGGGAGGTGGGGGAGACTAACCCCTTGTATTCTGCTGCTCCAGTGCACTGTCAGGAGGGGAGGTGGGGGAGACCCCTTGTATTCTGCTGCTCCAGTGCACTGTCAGGAGGGGAGGTGGGGGAGACTAACCCCTTGTATTCTGCTTGCTCCAGTGCAACTGTCAGGAGGGGAGGTGGTGAGACAAACCTTGTATTCTGCTGCTCCAGTGCACTGTCATGAGGGGAGGGGGGGTGAGAAAACCCCTTTTATTTTGCTGCTCCAGTGCACTGTCGAGGGGGAGGTGGGTGAGGGCGCCCCTTTTTATTCTGCTGTCCAGTGCACTGTCAGGAGGGGAGGTGGGTGAGGGCTAAACCCCTTGTATTCTGCTGCTCCAGTGCACTGTCAGGAAAGGGGGGGTGGGGAGGACTAACCCCTTGTATTCTGCGCTCCAGTGCACTGTCAGGAGGAGGGGGGTGGGTGAGACTACCTTGTATTCTGGGTGCTCCAGTGCACTGTCAGGAGGGGAGGTGGGGGGAGACTAACCCCCTTTTATTCTGCTGCTCCAGTGCACTGTCAGGAGGGGAGGTGGGTGAGACCCCTTGTATTCTGCTGCTCCAGTGCACTGTCAGGAGGGGAGGTGGGTGAGACTAACCCCTTGTATTCTGCTGCTCCAGTGCACTGTCAGGAGGGGAGGTGGGTGAGACTAACCCCTTGTATTCTGCTGCTCCAGTGCACTGTCAGGAGGGGAGGTGGGTGAGACCCCTTGTATTCTGCTGCTCCAGTGCACTGTCAGGAGGGGAGGTGGGGGAGACTAACCCCTTGTATTCTGCTGCTCCAGTGCACTGTCAGGAGGGGAGGTGGGGGAGACCCCTTGTATTCTGCTGCTCCAGTGCACTGTCAGGAGGGGAGGTGGATGAGACCCCTTGTATTCTGCTGCTCCAGTGCACTGTCAGGAGGGGAGGTGGGTGAGACCCCTTGTCTTCTGCTGCTCCAGTGCACTGTCAGGAGGGGAGGTGGGGGAGACCCCTTGTATTCTGCTGCTCCAGTGCACTGTCAGGAGGGGAGGTGGGAGAGACTAACCCCTTGTATTTTGCTGCTACAGTGCACTGTCAGGAGGGGAGGTGGGGGAGACCCCTTGTATTCTGCTGCTCCAGTGCACTGTCAGGAGGGGAGGTGGGAGAGACTAACACCTTGTATTCTGCTGCTCCAGTGCACTGTCAGGAGGGGAGGTGGGGGAGACTAACCCCTTGTATTCTGCTGCTCCAGTGCACTGTCAGGAGGGGAGGTGGGTGAGACTAACCCCTTGTATTCTGCTGCTCCAGTGCACTGTCAGGAGGGGAGGTGGGGGAGACTAACCCCTTGTATTCTGCTGCTCCAGTGCACTGTCAGGAGGGGAGGTGGGTGAGACTAACCCCTTGTATTTTGCTTGCTCCCGTGCACTGTAGGAGGGGGGGGTGGGTGGGACCCTTGTATTTTGCTGCTCCGTGCATGTCAGGAGGGGAGGGGGGTGAGGGGCTAACCCCTTTATTTCTGTGCTCCAGGCCTGTAGGAGGGGAGGTGGGGGAAAACCCCTTTGTATTCTGCTGCTCCAGTGCACTGTCAGGAGGGGAGGTGGGTGAGACCCCTTGTATTCTGCTGCTCCAGGAGCCCCCAGCTCTGCTCACTCCTTCATCTCACTGCAGAATGCATGATCCATTCCCTGTGTGGAATCCTCCGCTACATCCCAGTTGTATTAACCTCTCCCTGCTAACTCCTGTCTCTGAACAGCATGTACTATCGCAGCTCTACTACTCATCGCTCTAAACTCCTCCTTCACTATTAACCCTCTGCAGCCTCCTCTCTGCTACTTCCATCCCATTATTTGCTACCTGCATAATCTTATGACTGCCAAGAATCCAGGTATGTCCCACAGAACACTGACCATCTACATGACAATGACTATAAGCAATCTGGACCATCTAGGTTGAGTGCTAAAATTTGTTAAGACGTCTTGTGACAGAACGCTTTCCGATGGTATGAGTAGAAAGCATGATTAGTGATCCAGCCAGTCATAAAAGCGAAAAAAAATGAGTAATAATCCCACTGATTGTCATCATAACAACAATCAATAACTGTCTAGAGACATCATTCAACCTGGCAACAAACCAGTGTAATCAGAATGATCAATCTGGATGGTCTCATTAGTAACCATATTACTGAATGATCTGATTGTCTATGGAGGTAATGATGACTATTAATAAACCAGGTGAGCATTAACCTAATGAGAAGTATAAATAATCATGAAGGTCATAGAGGTAACACTGGATATTAACAATCCAACTGGCCATGGATATAATGGTAAATATGAATGACCAGTGTCTCAGTGGTGTGAATGGGGAAATCTTCCTGTTTATGGCTAGTTTAAAGGGAACCTGTCAGCTGGTTTATGCTCCCCTATCTGAGAATAGGATGTGATAAAAGGAGAGGAGCTGATCCTTGTGATATATAGGATTATATGTTAGAGGGGAGAAGCTGAACTCAGTGATTTATAGGGTTATAAGATAGAGAAGAGAAGCTGAGCTCTGTGATATATAGGGTTATATAAATAGAGGGAAGAGAAGCTGAGCTCTGTAATATATAGGGTTATATGATAGAGGAGAGAAGCTGCGCTCTGTGATATATAGGGTTATATGATAGAGGGAGAGAAGCTGAGCTCTGTGATATATAGGGTTACATAATAGAGGAGAGGAGCTGAGCTATGTGATACATCGGGTTATATGATAGAGGGAGAGAAGCTGCGCTCTGTGATATATAGGGTTATATGATAAAGGGAGAGTAGCTGAGCTCTGTGATATATAGGGTTATATGATAAAGGGAGAGAAGCTGAGCTCTGTGATATATAGGGTTATATGATAGAGGGAGAGAAGCTGAGCTCTGTGATATGTAGGGTTATATGATGGAGGAGAGAAGCAGAGCACTGATATATATGGTTATATGATAAAGGGAGAGGAGCTGAGATCTGTGATATATAGGGTTATATGATAGAGGGAGAGAAGCTGAGCTCTGTGATATATAGGGTTATATAATTTGGAGCCGGATTTCTAAGTAAAAACAGAAGAAAAAAAACAGAAAATGAAAGTACTGCTAACCCCTCCAACATACAGATTGACAGTTTTCTCTGTACACACACTGATACAATGAAGCTGTCAATCACTGTATGTGGGTGGGGTAGGCAGGACTTCTCTGCCTTTTACTCAGAAATTCTTCTCCAAATATAAACCTATATCACAGAACTCAGCATCTTTCAAATCCTGCTCTAAGATCTTGCAGCAGAAACCACCTGACTGGTTCACTTTAAGGTTAATCTGTCATCATGTAATAATGCTGCATGAGATACAATCATAAAAAAGCTTGTTAAAGGTAACTGGTGCATCAGTCCCAGAAGAATCTGGTATAGTCAATTGAAACCTACTGAATTACTATGATCTTTTTTTTTTTTTTTAAAAAAGGTCCTATACTGCAGCCACTGCAAACCAAACCATGCTCAAGTGTGGTGGCCAACGGTTGCAGGATTTTGCTAGTATTAGCCATAGCTGAAACATTACCAGTGGCCACCACTTGTGAGCATGGTTTCAACTGCTTACAGTAACTACAGTGTACAGTGAGCTTGACAAAGGGGGTGGACCCCGAAACGTCGCGCAAGCGCAGTTGCCTTCCACCGAAACCGAGAGAGGACACAGTGAGTTCGTATCTGAGATATTACATATCCCTATGAAGAACGTTTTCAGCAACTGCTTATCTTTCAATGTATGCCTATAATAGGCACACTGAGAGGAGCGTCTAAAAGTAAAGACAAACGTGTTTATAAGATCGCTGGATAAGTGCTACTGATACATACTAAATACAAGCAACATTGATGTTAATGACGCCGGCAGTGTGATTACAAGCTGTGGCTGGGCAACAATTGCCGTGTGTGTTACAATGGGAATTGAAGCTTAAAGTTGTTTTTGCAAACAAAGCTGATGCAAAGTTAATACTTGTTTGATGTTTTGCCAACATATTAAAAGACACTTTGAATGCACTTGAAATAGCTGCTTTTTGGATTTTGTGATAGTCCAGACTAACAGTGTTGTAATACTACTAAGGTTGGACGCCTCCTCTGGACTTTTGCATAGGTACTGACTTTGAGGTTTAAAGGGGATGTATCGCTTCTTTAGTTCGGCTGATTCATACTGCTCTCAGCTTCTCAACTCTAGAAATGCAGGGGCGTTTCTTCCCCTTCCCTCCCTCCTGTTCATGCTGGCTCCCGAGACTCCCCCCCCCCCCCTCTCTGAGTCCTGTTTTGCGGCCATCCCCACGGCCGCGGGGGGGACAGCTTTTCTTCGCGATGAGTGGAGAAAAGCCCTCCCCCTTCACATTGGCTAGCACAGATTCTGCCCAGAAACCAGACAGAAGATTGTGCTTGCACAATGTTTTGCGGCCGGACCGCGGGCGCAAACCGGCTGAAAAACCGTCCAAAAACCCTTGCCATGGGGACATGCCCTTATTCTGTTTCTTCTGGCTGTGCAGAGTGAAAATGTGCCGGTCCCTTACTCTGAGTGAGAGAGACAGGAATGCTCGCTCCTGTGAATACGACCGGGGGCCGAACAGAATGTAAATGAGCTCAGCTAGTGAAATGCAAGGAGGAGGGATCCGACCAGCACTGGATATCAGTGTAAACAGAAACAGAAGTTAAGGAATATGTGATAACAAGACAGCTTTGCCTAATGAACATCTAATTGCAAAGTTACTTGTTTTCACTGTCCCCTTATTCTGAAGGCCATTTAATGAAATGATACAACCCCTTTAAGTAACTACAGTGAAGGACCTGGATCTCTATATGCATACATCTAGGGGTTGAAGATAATTCAATGTCAGGCACATTTGATACAACAGTCACCATACAAAGATATGTTTTGTATATTTCAAAAAAATAACTAGTTAATAAAAGTGCACCGATATATCCTCAAAATAGTCCACAATGCAACAGATCAGATTACATGGATCAGCCCACCCATGCTATAGCTTAGGCCATAAACATTCTGAATAGCGGCAGCGTATTCAGATTGCCAAACTACAACTAACCCTATTGGTGCCCCTCTGCAGCCTCCTCTCTGCTACTTACACTTGTATCCACCCCGTTATTTGCTACCTGCATCTGTCATACTAGCATAATCTTATGACTGCTCACAATAAATCCAGGTATGTCCTACCGATCACTGACGTCCGTCAGAGGCGTAGCTAGAGTGTTTTGCTGCCTATGGCTATCTCTGAGTTTGTCGTCCCTTGTTGTTGCTATGCCAGTGCAGTCCATACATGTACAGCGTATGCAACATTATTATTTTTATGCTTGAAAAAGGCTTGTATTGACCTGAATTGTTGCATAATTTGTATAGGTACATACAACTATAGGTGCTAATACAACTTTGGAGATGCTGGCACTTTGAGAATATTAGTTTTGTATATTGTCACTAGAGACACAAGTACTGTTTGCCGCTATACATTGTCCAGCAGTACACTAGTTGACTGCTGTCCTCAACCAGTATACTAGCACTACAGTACAGAAATGACAATCATTAGCATTCCCCAGAACAATGCATTTGCTAAGATTAATCGTTTTGTTTATGGGACACTCGGTTGTTTGAAAATAATCCTTATTGGATATTTTATTGTTATTAATCAAGACTGCTATGTCTTTGGCCAGCTTAACATTAATTTCCTAGCAAAATGATTACTCCACAGCAACATACCTGCTCACCAGAAGGCTGATTCATTCACCTTCCAATCCCTCGCACAGAGAACCTGCAGTGTCATATCCATCCACCTCTCCATCATCCACGTCTCCAGATTGTCCCTGAATAATTCCTCTCTAGGGTCGCAGATCATTTGCTGTTTGTTCTGCAATCAGTATTAAATAGTCCTAGCATTCTGATTAGAAGTATGCCACGCTCACACGACATCTCAGCCTGACTATTAATAAACCACACATGCTAGTCCAAGGCCAAACACTTGCTATAAGCTTTTTCCAGCTACTCTGAAATAATCTGCCTTCCAATACCTGTATGTCAGGTAAGGAACTTTATGTAGGACTATCTGCTTGGAGTGTACTGAAAATATAATGAAGAAGAACTTGAATCTATGGTTAGTATTTTACTTTCCCAGAAATCCTTATATTTTACCAAGCCAGTGTTGAGTTACATGGTCAAGCAGGTACTGGATTTTAGAAGGTGATACTGACTTACACTGGTCATAGTGATTGTCACCCAACTCTAAACAGCTATTTAACTATTACCTCGCTTCAGATGGAGACCATCTCTATACAGATTCTCCTCTCTTAGGGAATGTTCACATGGGGGAATTCCGGCGTGCATTTCGGATCATATTTGCTCTCTAATAGACTACGTCTGCTCCATTATCCTCTATATAGCTGCTGCGACTGGGTTGAGGTATCCGCTGTTGTACCTTTTTCACAGCACTCTGATGTATACCTGCAAAGTAGCAATTAACAACACTTAAGGGCCGTTCACACGGCTTATTTCAGGGACGGATTGCAGCCGTATTGCAGCCGTCCCAGCCATTACGGTAATCCACAGTTCTCATAGAGAACTATGGATTCCGTCTCTCCTTCCCGTTCGGCGAATCTGCCAGGCGGGGAGAAAGTGACATGTTCATTATCCCGGCGGGATACGCGCCGTGGATAATGCATGTCTATGGGGCCAGGGAGCTGCGCCCCCGCCCCTTATTCAAGCCGTAATTGCGGGCGAAAACCGTCCCGCAATTACGGCTTGAATAAGCCGTGTGAAATGGTCCTTAAAGTGACTGTTCACACTGTACTGTTTTTCGATCACTGCCCTCTCCCCATAGAGATATTGAGGGGTGTTGACAAGTGGTTATGGAAGCCAGCGCCAACTCTGGGCCCCACACCAATCACAAGAATGAGCCCTGAAACAAAAACAGGTTAAAAACAGCCTGAATAAATGGGTGGAGTGAACAGCGGATACCTACAATCTAAAAATTACAGGAATGTTCAGCACCTCCAAGTAATGTGAAATAAATGGCGCAGGTACACGCTGCAATGGGTGCAACACAAATGCTAACACACAAAAATGTCGAGAGGTAGTACTGGAAGCCATTGTTTTCAATGAAAGTAGGCCAGAAAACATCAGACTAAACAAAGGTTTTGAAATCTGTGAGGATGTATTTACAGTCGGATTTTCTATTGAGGTCTATGGGAATGGTTTTACAGTCGGATTCTGACAGTTTTCAAATACGAAATTCATGATAAAATCTGATTGAAAAACCATACTGTGTAGACATACTCTAAGGACAACATCTATGAATCCGCCTTCGCCATTTTTTTGCCATATATTGCTGGTTCTATAAATTGCCAACCAGACATGAGTCTAAAACAACAATTCAGTAAACCCTACAATGTGTGGGGCTCCAAAACAGACGGATGTCACTGCACCCCTGGTAATGAAGTTTCATCAGCAGAAAAGGCTTAAATTCTCACTGCAGTATAGGAGTTGTACCTGCCCTGATTGGCAATGGGTTGTCTTCTCTGATGACTCACATTTTCTGCTTCATCGAACAGATGGACATTAACGTGTCAGGTGAGAAACATCAGAGAACAGATACCCTGCAACCATTGCTGGAAGAACACAAGCTGGTAGTGGCAGTGTTATGGTCTGGGGAATGTGTTCTTGGCATTGTCTGGGCCCACCTATCCATATGGAAAGTACTCTCAATTGATTTGTGTATGAATAAATACTGGCAGGTCACTTACACTCATAGATGCTGATTGTCTTCCCTGGAGTGAAGGGGATTGACCAGCAAGATAAAGTGACTTGTTACACAGCTTCAAATGTCCAACATTGGAAGAGCATGCCCAAGACTTCCAAGTACTGCCCTGGCTCCCTAATTCCCCATATTTAAACCCAATTCAGCATCTGTAGGACGATCTTGATTGTGTTTGCTGTATGGATCCTCCCCCATGCACCCTGCAGCTGCTGTGGGAAGAAATGCAGTCCCCCATGATCCAGATTCCGGGTTGACAACCTTAGGATTTTTACTGAGTTTTTTCCCAGCCCGATTTGGTTTATTAGTTGGGGGCAGGGCGAACTCCCGGGGTAAAAAATTTGAAACAGTTGCCCGGGGGCCCCTTTGCGCTCGGGGGGGGCCCGCGCCCGGGGGCAGCTTTTTGGCGCCCACTACCCCGGTAAGGGCCCCCTTCGGGGCCCGCCGGCATAAAATTTTAACATTTTCCCACTGGGCGGGGGGGGAGCTGAGGGGCTGGGCGCAAAATTTCTTTGAACCCCGGGCCCCCCTTCGGCCCCCCGAGCGTTCAAGGCAGCGCGGGCCCAAGGGAGCAAAGGGGAGTCCCGTTCGCTCCGCTCTGCTACTCTCCCTCCCGCCTCTGTGGTAACGGGGCGCGCAATACTTACTACCACCGCGCCCTTGCTGAGCGCAAGGGCGGGAAAAGAACAAGCGGGGGCATCGGGGGACGTGGGACCGGGGGGAAAAAATTTATTTTTTCCCTGCCCCAAAACCCCTCCTAAAACCCCCCCTATACCCTCCCTTAAAACCCCCAAACCACCTTTTAACCCCCCCTAAGCCTCCCTATATAAACCCCCCCCCAAACCTGCCTTTTAACCCCTAAGCCCCCTTTATACCCCCCAAAGGGCCCGCCATCCCCCCCTAACCCTCCCTATACACCCCCCCCCCTCCCTTATACACCCTCAAAACCTCCTTTTAACCCCCTAACCTGTCTATACACCCCCTAAGCCTCCCTATACACCCCCCAAAGCCCCCTATACACTCCCAAAGTTCCCTTAACCCTAACCTGCCTTTTACCCCCCCTAATTCCTTTTACAGCCCCCTACCTTCCTTTTCCCCCCCCCAAACCTGCCCTAGACCCCCCCCTAGCCTGCCTTTACCCCCCTAAGCCTACCTATACGCCCCCAAAGGCCTGCCTTCCCATCCTCTAACCCCTTTCCATACCCCCCCTAACCTTTGTCCCCCCCCTAAATTTCCCTTTTAATCCCCCCTAAACCTCCTTTGAAAACCCCCCCTAACCCTCCCCCGGGAAAACCCCCCTAACCTCCTGTATAACCCCCTAACCTCCCTTTATACATTCAAAAGGGCCGCCTTATCCCCCCTAAACCTGCTGTATCCCCCCCTAACCTCCCTGTAAAACCCCCCAAAAGCCTGCCTTTAACCCCCCCATGCCTCAAACCTTTCCTATTTCCCCCCCAAGCTTCCTTTAACCCTCCCAGCTTGCCTTTAGACCCCCAGCTTGCCTTAAAACCCCCCCAGCCTGCCTAGATCCCCCCCTTTAAAGGTTTCCCCTGCCTAAAAAAGCCCTGAAATTACCGTGAACCCTTGCCCTCCCTATATACCCCTAAGCCCCCAAAGTTTGCCTACCAAATTTTCCCCCCTTTTTAATTTTTTGGGCCCCTTTATTACCTAAACCCTACCTAATGGCCCCTTAGCCCACCTAACCCCTGTTTCTGTAGGGCCCCCCTATTGCAAACCAAAACCCTGCCTGCCTAAATGGGGCCCCCTATAGCCAGGGGGCAGGTGCTGGGAAAAATCAGGATTCTAAGATATTTTGTCTAAATCTCCAGGGGCAAGTGGGCGGGAGATGTCATGATGGCGGACTGGGGACCGGATGCAGACAAAGGGGAAAGTCAACCGACTCGTCAGAGAAACGTCACCTGTGAGTCACAAGATGAATACTACACATGTAATCACTTATATGTCTACAGAGCCTGTGTACACTGGTGTCTACCACTATATGGTCACTGTTTGGAGGTAATATACAGTCTGCAGAGCCTGTGTACACTGGTGTCTACCACTATATGGTCACTGTATGGTGGTTATATACAGTCTGCAGGGCGCATGTACACTAGTATATACCAATATATGGTCACTATATGGCGTGTCTCTATTGGTCTTTGTGTAACTGATCAGTAATTGTGTAGGGTTACTTATTCAGTCACTATAGTGGTTGGTAATTTTTTGGTCATGTTCTGCCGGTATAATCAGGTCCTTATGTAGTAGTGTAGTATTGGTAATGTTGGTCTTGGTATAGTGGATTTGTTTGGTAGCAGTATGATGGTGATATGTAGAGTGAGGTATTTGCCCCTTGTATTATCTACATTACCTAACAACAATGTCTGGTAATGGTCCGTGGTCATGGTGGGGGGCGGGCGAGGGGAAGGGGGAGGGGAGGGGGCCCCATCCAAAAGTTTGCTTTGGGGCCCTGGCTTCTCTAGTTACGCCCCTGGTTGGTGGTCATTATAATGTGATCCGACTCTCTATGTAAATACAGCTTGCTTACAGTTATGCAATAATCCCTTCAAGTAAGCAAGCTCTTAAGCTTTCCTATACTATACGATTTACTTCCAGTTGTCACAAAGAAATATGTTTCTGAGGAGATTTATGTGCAGAGAACTGTAATGATTTAGAAGAGCAGATGTTATATGGTTTATACAGGTTGTCCAACTTTATGCAAATGTATTATACAATGTATTACTGGTATCAGGGAGATGGTAGTCAGGGTCCACCACTGAGTCATCAATTATCAGGGTTCTATACATGTATATGTTTTATTTGACTGCTACTTTTAGATTGGAAATTGGGTGTGGTGGGTGCCTGCGGGTAGGAGAGCACGTTCTGCCCCGTTAATGCTTTGTAACGAATGTCACACATCGTTCCTATCACCATACTGTACCAGATATTTCTCATTATTTGCAATACATATTAGGCCTCCTTCTTTTTATTCAATCACTTTAAACAGCAATAACTTTCATTAGCTCATCACTTCATTGAGTCAAATGCATTGTCTTCTGGGCAGTTTGTGGCCTTTTTGCAACCTCTGCAGGAACAGAACTGTATTTTTCTTCTACATCTTACATCATAAGTTAATTAAAGCACCAGCCGCCATGTAGTTTTACATAAAGTGATTCATTACATGGATGTGCCTTTGTCTAAATGATGGAAACAGGAAGGATTAAAGCTGGCATATCAAATGTCACATACAGGAACAGGGGCCATTATCATATAACCAAGGTCATTCAGGAGTTGAATAAAACCATCTCAATTTTATTTAATTCCTGCCTGCAACTTCCATTTCTGACTGCTATTATCACACAATCATTTATGATTAGAGTATACATTCTTGGGCACAATTCCAATCGGATGTTCATACAAAGTTTAAATAACTAGGTTACAAAAGAGATGGAGTCTAAATATTTATCCACATCCTGAAATGCAAAGCCTGTCCACTTGTAACATAAGCTTTCCATACTGTATAACACTCCCATCATTTCTATATGTATAAAGTAAATATCTTTATTCTATATTCCAATGGTATAAAACAATTAAGGGGGTTGTCTCGTTCATTCTTTTTTAGTTAATTAACCTTATGCTCTAAATAGTGTTTATTGACTTTAGTGAATCTATATATATATTTTACATTATGTGCAGTATTATTACTATGACCATAGAAAAACAAAAAATCCAAAAGAAAGGAGCGCTCCCTAGTGCAATATTTCTTTAAAATTCACAGAAATTGATTCCAAGAAAAGATGTACTCACCTTCTCTCATTGTGCTTCAGGTAGGCACTACTCTCTGCAGACAGTTATTGATAGCATGCTACCGCCTAGTCATCGTCTGCTGCTCCTCCATGTGCCCAGATTTACAAAAGTGGATCATTGTGCTTCAGGTAGGCACTACTCTCTTCATACAGGTATCGATAGTATGCTACTACTCAGTCATCAGCCGCTCCTCTGATTCGAGTCCTGATTCACAAAAGTGGATCATTGTGCTCCAGGTAGGCACTACTGCTTGCACACAGGTATCGATAGTATGCTACCGCCCAGTAATCAGCCACTGCTCCTCCATGTGCCCAGATTCACAAAAGTGGATCGTGTTGCTTCAGGTAGGCACTACTCCCTGCACACAAGTATTGATAGTATGCTGCTGCCTAGTCATCAGCCGCTGCTCTGAAACGTGCCCAGATTCACAAAAGTGGATCATTGTGCTCCAGGTAGGCACTACTCCTTGCACACAGGTATCGATAGTATGCTACCGCCCAGTAATCAGCCACTGCTCCTCCATGTGCCCAGATTCACAAAAGTGGATCGTGTTGCTTCAGGTAGGCACTACTCCCTGCACACAAGTATTGATAGTATGCTGCTGCCTAGTCATCAGCCGCTGCTCGTCCATTTGCCCAGATTCACAAAAGGGGATCGTTTAAAAATGGCATCAAGATTATTCAATGTGGCAACGCCAAACTGAATGTTTGCTTATGGCCAGTAATGCAAACAAAAAGCACGCTATAGGTTTAAGCAAGACTGTTTTCAAAATGGTCATATTTACCATTATGATTAAACATTACTAACTCACGAAACGCATGTTCATTGTTTTAATCATTAAAGGTACTACTGTGCATTTTAAAGCAGTCTGCGCTTTATCCTATAGCGTGCTTTTTGTTTGCATTACTGGCCATAAGCAAACATTCAGTTTGGCGTTGCCACATTGAATAATCTTGATACTATGACCATAGGTGATGATTTTCCATTCAGAACGTTATCCCTTAACACTACAGTGGGTGGGGGCTACAGAGGTAACAGCTAGCCTGCTGACTAGTGCATGCTCAGTCAGTAATTATCTGCTGAGCCTGTGTGCTAATCCGGAAGCTGTCGCTTTTTTAGTGCAGCCGCCATCGCCCTCCCCAAATACAGTGTTACTCTACTTTGTATAGTGGGATGCTTCATTCAGTGGGCAGCTTTAGTATAAGGGCATGTTCACACGACGGATTTGAAGGCGGTTATGGCCGCAGGTTCTGACGCGGTTTCCGCGGCCAAAACCATGTACAAATCGCGCCCAGTTTATTAACATGGTTTCCTATGGGAAACCGCGTTAATATTCACACGCTGCGGGTTTGGCCACGACTTTGGGGCCACGGCCTTGCCGCATGTGTTTGAGAACTCTCCTGTAAATTCTTGACAGGGAGTCCTCAGCGCGGCGGCAACGCGTGTCGCCGTGGTTGGTACACGGCTGGGCCGCGGCTGGCGGCACGGTTTTCCCCCTGCCTACAAATTTGCATGGGGGCAAACCCTCGGTGCAAGCCGCGCCCCAAACCATGGCCCACTTGCGCCGCGACTACGCCCAACGCCCGCGCTGCAAACCCGCATCGGGAGACGCGCGTTTGCGGCGAGGTTAGGACGAGGTTTGGCCGCAGGAAACTGTGGCCAAATCCGTCGTGTGAACGCGGCTTAACGCATCTTACTGCTGCCTGACTCGCGAACATGTATGCCTTGCACCGAGTTTGGATCCCCGTAATAAAGCTATGTTAGGGACGAAGAAAACGACTCCAACACCAGTTCAACAACCCATAGTTTACTGAACTTTTCAGAAAAGCATTGTGAACAAAAACCCCAAGCACACATGTACAAAGTAGTAACCAAGGCCCCCGTGCACACAGCGTGCTGCCGAGAGTGTGTCCTCTGGATGGGACGGGTCAGTTTACCTACTCATGGGGTTCAGAAAGGCCGAACCACCCGCTAAACCCTTTTTAAAATCATACAAGGACAGGAACAATCGTGTGTGGTGCAGTTCAAAAAACACGCGGGGTGTGGCACAGAGCTTACATATTTCATATAAAAACAGATCCTCTCACATGCGAACCGGTTGCCTAATAACAGTGCTATAGCAAGCCCCATCCAATTTTCCCAAATCGGAGCGTAGTTGGATAAACATTTATGGCCTGAAACCAAATCTGTCCTAACTAGACTAACAGGCTGCACACAGTCCAGTTTTGTTAGCGTGCACGCTTTCTTTGACCCGGGTATAAACCCTTTTTGTTTGGCCGGGAGTTTGCTGCTCTGAGGTGATGTTCCCCGCTGTCCAAGATGTAGTTCCCTTTAGTCTCTGCAGAGGGGTCCCTTTTCCCTTTTTGGGTATTTTTTGTCAAACCTCAATGGAAGTTAATTTCTTTCTCTGTGGGTTTAACTTTTTGGGCCCCAAACGGAGACTTTTTTAGAAAGGGACGTTCCCCCGTTTTCTTTGCTTTCGTTTTTTCAGAAAATGGCCGCTGCCTCTGCCTCCTCACATGTCTTGGGTCCATGTCTACATTGTTTTCACCAGTTTCCGAGACAGTGGCTTTTGGGGCCCAAAACCAAAAAACGGCTTTACAAATAATAAGTCCACATATAAATTTTAAAGAAAAAATTACAATCCCTTTCCATATCCCACATACCACCCCACTAAAAGTTGGCTTGACAACCCCCCCCTACAAATCGTTTGCCATAGCCTGTGGGGGTCACCAGCTTTGGGACCGGGGGGTTCCTATGTGGGGCGATAGGCTCAGGGGCATCAGGAGCATTCCGGGGGGGGAGCCCTGTTAAATTCCCCAGTCCCTTCTAGGTGGCAAGCTTGACACAGCTGGAACCTCATTGACAAGGGAAAACCGAGAAGCCCACCATTCCTAACAAAGGGGAGGCTGGGGACGGGGGTAGGTACTTCGGGCGTAGTTTAGGCACTTCAAAACACGGCCTCAACTATTTCTGTGCAGATTTGTGATCGGCCCCCCTTCCCTATCGGCTCTACCTGTAGATGGGATGGGGGGGTCACCCTTCTCTTGCCACGTATGGAATGCCCCCACCCCCCATAAATTCCCAAGGCCTCTTACCTGACCACCCCCGATCACCGGGGCCCCAAAAACTGTCTTTGCAGGGTGGGGTTAGGATGACCCTTGTTTCAGACGTTCCTACAAACCTTGTACCACCCCGCGTCGGCGGCGGTGTTCCTGGGCCCAAGCTGTGGTACTGGTCGGTGGTGGTTCTGTCGGATGGGCATGGGGAGATCCTCAATCTCTCGACCCGGTCTCCCAAAAAAAGATGTGGGGAGTAGCCCGGGTATTGTGCACCCTATTGTTATAGGCCCTCAGCTAGGAGGTACTCAGGCCATAGTTCTGGCTGTCCCAAAGGCCCCGCAGCATCGGGATAAGGGTGGGGTTTAAAAACCGCTCAAAGCTCCGTTCCCCTGTGGATGAAAAGGGGTAGTAGGGGAAAACGCTCATTCCCTACAAATGGTAAGTTCTCATTATACCCCTTGGAAACATCCCCCCTGGTCGAATGTATCCTCTGTGGGCACCCAAAAACCCTGTATAAAGTGTTTGCAGCCCGCTTCGAGAGACTCTGCAGTTTGATCCCTTGGAGACAGCCACCCCCCATACTTGGAAATGGTCTGTCTGACCAAACAGTAAATCCCCAGAGGTAGAGAAACCCAATCGCACATATCAATCTCAAAGTTGGGGCGCAGATGTTGGATGGTCTAAAGGGGAGCCCGCTGTTCAGGTTTATTTAAACCCACAGGAAGGACACTTGAGGCAAGCTTCAGACACCATGTTAACAAGTCAGGGCAGTAACTAGTCGTTAAACCCACTTAAGGTTTTGTCACTCCCAAAATGGGCGCCTCTCATGAGCTTCCCGAGCAGCCTTGGTCCCAATGACATGGGGTTAAATTGTTGTCGGCTGAAAAACCTCTGATTGTAAGTAGATGGCCGGCACAGGGACCTGGGAAACACTCAGCTTATCCCACTGCCTCAAGCTTTTGCCCCTCCTGAGTCAGGGGGGGCTCTTTGGCCGGGGGCCAGCCCGAGCCGGACCCACCCCTTCACCTTCCTTATTGTGAACCATTTGGACCTCTCCCAATTAGCCACGCCCTTTTTCCAACACCATCGGCATCCTAGACGCCCCCCCATTGGTTTTGACGTCCTGGAACATAGGTAACTGCCCAAAGGTCGGGCATTTCGTGTTTTTAAACTCTTCGTCAACACGTAGAGGGTGTTAACGGGAAACCCCGGAGAGGGGGCATCGGATTACTTTTTCCCCCCTGAACGGAATTAATGTAAAATTTTGGTACTTGAGGTGGGGCCCACCCTCTCTGCTCAAGGGCTTCAAGTTGATTCCCCAAAATGTCCCCAAGGGTTTGTTGTCGATGAGGGTTTCACCTTAAAACCCTTCATATTTTTTTATCAAATCTTTCTGTATGGCCCATACCAGGGCCAATTTCCAACAAAAGGAGCTATAATTGCGGGATTGCGCTCTGACTCTCTAAAAACCGTGGCATAGGAAATTACCTCTCTCCCTTTGGACCGGGGGACAGCACGGCCCCCAACCCAGAGACTCCCTCAGTATACAAAGAAAGGGAGTATCGAACCGTGCTGGGCCCGAATCGGAGCACGGGTCTGCCTCTTTCACGGGTCAAAAGCTTTTTGCTGCCGTGGTCCCCACTCAATAGGGCTTTTTTTGGGCCCCGCCGTACCTCTCACTGCTCATTTGGGGACTGTCAGTTGGGGGAAGGGGGGGTTTTACCTCGGTTTTCCCGGCCAGTCCCAGAATGTTGTACCTCTCTGTGTAAGGGCCGAGGCCACTTTTAAAATGCCTCCACCTTTGGGGGCCCTGTCCCCCCTCTGAGGTGACCAATCCCCCAAAGTACTTTATCTGTGTTTAAAGGGTTGACATTCTTAGGCTTGATCTTGAGGTGGCCCCTAGTCTTTCCCAGGATGCCAATTTTCTGAAGATGGTTTTAAAAAGGATTTCCCAACACCACTACATCGTCAGGTAGATCAGCACGACTCAAAGTTAAATCCCCAGACATGCTCCACACCCTCGGGAATTCCTGGTGCATTAGACGGGCCAAATGGCATCCGATTGAACCTTTGGAGCCCATGGGAATAAAGCTGTTTTCCCCTGCCCTTTTTAGCCCGGTACCTGCCGTATCCGCGGGGCCAAGTCAGAGTCGAGAAAAATTTGCATGTAGAGGGACAGTGATTTTAAAAATCGTGGGAGTGGATAGGATCACGAACATCTGGGCATTCAGTTTTCGGTAATCTACACAAAACCTGAGATTTCCCTTTTTTTTTTTTTGCCCAAGACCCCGGCTCACCCCGGGATTTGACCCCCTCTTGGTTCACCCGTTTTCCAGCATGCTGGCCACCATATCTTTCACTTCCGGAATTTTTGGGGGGGATTTCCCCGGTACCTTTCCTGGGGGCATAGCATTGCCTGGGATTTGTGCTCAATGGAAGAAGAACCCCGAGTCTTTCATGTCTTGAAACGCCTCCTAAAATTTCCCCAAAAGGGTATCTTCCAGCAACTGTTGTTGCCCGGAGTAAGGCCTGGGGTCAACCCCCATTTGGCCGTCCCCGGCCTTCCATTCCGCTTTTGGGGGTTCCTCGTCGGACCCCTATGCATAGGTCCGACCGACCTCTTGTAGGCAATACGTAAGCCTCCCGCCGGAAGATATTTTCTCCGGACGTAAATTCCCTTAACAAAATTTTTGTGGGAATGGTTAACTGTGTCCATAAATTTGAGGATTCAAGGTCAAACCCCTTTTTTCACGGTGGAAGGGCCAAGTTACCATGGACGGTTCTGTAGCCCTTCCTGTGAGCTGGTTCGATAAAAGACTTCCAGCCCATTAACTTCCGCCCGGTCCCACCGGAAAAACATCAATACCTGTGTGTCTGGTGGGCTTGTCGGGGCTTTCGATGGCCCCTTTACCTCCCCCAAGGGGCCGACCGGATGTGGGGCTCTTTCGCAGACTCAGCTCCTCACATTGGTAGGACCTTCTAGTGGGGCCGGGCGTGGTGGCCCGTGCCAAATCTTGGTCCCTTTTTAGCGTAGAGATGGTGATCCAAGTCTTGAGCACATTCATACCCAGTGTTACTCCATCCCCGGCGAGAGGGGTAATAATAGAAACCATCCCTTCTTCCCCGATGTCTTCCCAACAGTCGGACTTGCCCAACTACCCCTTGCAGTCCATTTCACCATTATTGGCTGCTGCGCCTAATGACGCTCCATCTTCTGGCCCCATCATGTGCTAAAGGTCGCTCAAAGAATCCATGGGCATCAGGGTGCACTTTGACCCTGTATAATAGGCACTATTTTGGCCCTTTTAACTGGCTTCCCCAAACAGGACTGCTGGCATAAGGGCTGCTCCTCAGTATGGGCTTTGCTTCTGTACCCCCCGGGCCCGGCTACGCGGGGTAGGTAGTTTAACCCCGGTCTGCCCTACTGTTCAAACACTCTCTGGCGATGTGGCCATACTGTTGGCAACCCCGCAGAGGGCCCCCCCAGATCTGCGCCCGAGGGGGGCCCTTGCAGGGGGCCCCCCGCTGAGGGTTTCCTGAAAAAGGGTGCTGTGGGGGCGGGTACTTCTGGGGGTTTGTAGCCCTTCTGCCCTTATCTGGGACACTTCCCACCGAAGTTCTCTCAACCTGTCCGCAAAGCCTGGCCCCAAATTTTTAAAAACCCTAGTCTCCCCCCTTCTGCTTGTTGGGCATACTGACGGGCCCTTTTCCATTATAGGTTTGGGTTTTCTTCCTTCCCCAGTGGCTAAGTAAACATATAAAACGTGGTAGCCGTCATTTGGGTATCTCTTGCATTTTGTCCCGTAAGGGTTTTTGTACAGTCCCACAATGAAAATGATCTCTAGTAAAATTATCCCCTTCCCGAAAAAAACCCCCCATGGCCCCCTGGTCTCGCCGCCTTATTTCATTCAAAATTTCCTTGGGCATTTGAGTATGCATGAGGGTCTCACCCTTCTTTGCGGCCGGTTGAAGAAGTGGCTTCGCAGGTGCCCATTTGGAGCCCCCCTTTGGGGTCCTTCCAGAGGGAGAAAATTTTTCCAGTGTGTCACTCTCGACTCGGGGGGTCCATCCTGTCCGTCTAACGTCCCCCCCAAGGCCCCCAAGGCTATCTCCGCCCCCGTTCTGGAGGCTAGGTTACTATTTTAACTGCATACGCACCCTTTTGTCCAGTCCTGCTGTCGTTTTTTCCATCAAATTTTTGGGGGGGGATTGAAAAGTGACCCTACAGGAACATAACTATTGGGCGGGCATTATGGGGAAAACCCGAATTGGCTTGGGCCGGGGCCCAGTGACGCCGGGGGGGAATCCCGTGCCTCCCGTCCATAACGGGGTGTATCCCGCCTGCTACGCCCAAATTTGTAAGCCGTGCACCGAGGTGGATTCCCCGGAATACAGGAAGTTGGCAAGAAAACACTCCAACACCAGTTCAAAAACCCATAGTTTACTAACTTTTCAGAAAAGCATTGTGAACAAAATCCCAGCACCATGTACAAAGAGTAACCCAAACCCCCCTTTCCCACGCGTGCTGCCCAAGGTGTGTCCCCTGGTTTCCGATCGTTACCACCATGGGGTTTTAGAAAAGGCCGAAACCCCCTACCTTTTAATACCCTACAAGGACAGGAAAATGTGTGTGGTGCAGTTCAAAAGCACGCGGCGGGGGGACCCGAAGCTTAATTTACATATAAAAAAAAGATCCTCCCCTGCGAACTGGTTGCCTAAATAAAAAAGTGCTTAGCAACCCCCTCCCAAGCCCCCAACAGGAGGGGTAGTTGGATAAACATTTAGGCCTGAAACCAATCTGTCCTAAATGACTAACAGGCCGCACACAGTCCAGTTTTGAGCGTGCACGCTTTCTTTGACCCGGGTATACCTTTTTGTGGCCGGCGTTGTGTTAGGTGATGTTCCCCTGTGTCCAAATGTAGTTGCTCCTCTCAGTTTGCGAGGGTCTTTTCCCTTTTTGGGTATTTCTTTGACAACAGCTTCAAAGCGGGACAGTTACATTCCTCTTTCTGGGGGGTTTCACCTTTTTTGAGCCCAAACGGAGCCCAGTCATTCTTCAGCCAGCATTGTTCCCTCCTGCTTTTCTTTTTCTTTTTGTTCTTTTCAAGAAAATGGCCCCTGCCTCATGCCTCCCGTCACTGTTCTGTCACATGTCTATCATTGCATACACCCGTTTCCCCAGACAGTTTGGGATCTTGTGGCCAAACACCAGAATACAACAGAATGCTTTACAATAATAAGTCACACATATGATTTTATAGAGTAAATACAATGCGGCTGTTCCACTATCCCACACACATGCTTAGTAGATAATTTTCTGCTGGACATGCGCTCTATTTTGGAGGCTGCCGCTTCTGTAGTGTAGCTGTCCATAGCCCTCTGCGAATGCAGTGCTGCAGTACTTTGTACAGTGAGACGTTTTGTTCGGGGAAGATGGTAGGTGGCTGCATATAAAGCATATGACCTCAGGTGAAGATGTTCCGTTCGGAATGTTATCCCTTATTATTACAACGAGTGGCCAGCTACAGAACCACCGGCCAGCCTGCTAAAATATGTTAAATATTACTGAGCATGCTTGCTACCAAAAGGTGGTCTGCACTTCCCCCAGCCCCAGACACGTAGGGGGTGAATTCCGAATGGAACGTTTCCCTAAGACCATTGGGGAACAATACCCCTAAAGTAGGGAAAACAAATGTAAATGATTAAAATTCAATAAAGCCATTAAAATATTTTTGATCAAAATGAGCTTTCTTAACTAAAAAATGAACCAGTCAGCCCTTTTAGCAATGAGGCCTCACTTTTCTTTATTTCGGTGAAATGTTTTTTTTTTTTTAGAATGTGTAAATTAAATCCTTTTGTAATATTAACTAAGCTCTCATTTTTTTAGATTTGCCTTTAGAATAAAAATTCAGTACGAAAAGAACAATATTCTTGCATGATTTTATGAAACAATGTTAATATAATTAGCAAAAACTTAAACAATAATAACTATTGTCTTATGACTATTGTGGATAAAGGAAGGTGCTCAAAGCATAGATTGTGTAAAAAAAACAGCACGGGAAAAAAAGGGTTTCACTCCCGGGCTTTTTGCCACGTTAATTGCTTTACCCTGTTCATTGAATTTTTGGGCCCCTGAGATGTTTCCTCTTCTTAGGCATCACAAACTGTTTTCTGGTGCACAGTATACACCATGGGACCATTGAGCTCCTTGTCTTCCTTGCTTACACATTACTTTGACAGTCAAAGGCACACAGGATCCTATATCTAATGGATGAGGACTAGTTTAAAAACATGTTGGTAGTAAAAATCCTGTTTAAGGGGAGGTCAAAGGGGGTCCGGGGGCGGGGGCGGAGATCCAATGACTTTCAGCTCCCCAATTTCCCGACAATTTAAAATTATGTGTGTTGATAGGTTTTTTAAATTTAATACAGGGGTACAATGTCCTAAATACTGGGTGTCAAAAGCTCCCCGCTTCCCATAAGGCTGAAAAGGATCCAAAAAAATTGGATCCCAAAATGAATAGTGTTAATTTTTTTATAATATCCTGCCTTTTAAAAATATGGGGGGCATGTATGCGGGGGTGCGCCCTTTTTTTTTTGGTGCTTTGAGCCCAAACAAAAAATTTTTAGTGTTCTCAATATATAAACCCTTGTACTCCAAAATTGACGAATCTGGCTAGCAAAAACTTTGAATGCGTCCAAAAAGGCGGAGGGGGTTGCACCGAGTCGTACAAAGTGGCAAAAATGCACCAAAAAATTTGGGGGAAACTTCGTACAAATCCCACCGTTTCAAAAGTGGCAAATGGGACTTCTTTTGGGTAAACTGGAAACATTTAATAAAGTGCTATGAGACACTTTCATACATACTTTCGGCTTGTACACTATTAAAAATAGTAAAACTACAAGTCGCACCAGTTTTAAAATGCCCCCAAAATTGCATGGGTTTTGTAGGGAATTTTTACTGTTAGGGTATGTTCACACGGGGAAATATCGGCACGCATTTTGCCGCGTATTTGCGCTCTAATATGGCCAAAATTGCAATAATACTAGTTCTATGATAACTATAGAGAATATGGTTCGCCCTTTTTCCCCGTCGACAATATGCGATTGCCACGTGGTGAGATAAATGACATGTCAATTACTTGCGGCGAATACACTCCGCAAGTAATGCATGTCTATGGGGCCGGCGGGCTGCCGCCCCACCCTCCCACGCTGTGAGCTCCCGAAACACACGATGTACTGCGATGTACTACATCGTGTGAACATAGCATTAGGGGCACATATGCCTGCTTTCTTTTATAGGGTACTGTCCCTGACACAGCACAAGCAAAACACAAGTTTGGGTATTGTGTTCCTTCCTGGTATCCTCCCTTTATCGGTCATGGTCTCCTGTCTATTACAGCCTGTCTCACAGGTCAGGTATACTATATTATTGATTTGTATATTTAAAGGGATTGTCTCCCTACAGAGTTTCGTAGGATGCATGAATGAAATACTCTGTCACTTCCTGGTCAGACTGACTGTAATTTGCATACAGCTCTCTGGTTATTAACTTTTGTGTTTCATTTTTGCTAATTATTTTAAACCCCCTTAAGGGACCTTGGGGTTACCCCTTTAGGGCCAAGGTCTTTTTGGGGGTTTTAACGCACCTGGACGTATGGATACGTCCTGGCAAATCCGGCAACCCGAAAAAAAAAAGTTGGGGGAAGGAAAAGGGGGGAAGATGGGGCTTTTCCCTGACAGCAGCCCCCGTCTTCCCTACTGCCCAGGCACGCAGCGAGTGCCCCCCCCCATCGGGGGATCGCTGCCTTTGGCTGTTCAAATCAGAACACCCAAAATGGCCGGCTTTTTTCCCAAATAGGGCCCGACGCGCTGGGCGCTGGTTTTGCGATCGATGGTGATTGGTGCTGTTTAGGGACAGCACCAAATCACCCCCGTGAGAAAAAGGGGCCGGTGGTAGTGGTACCACCCCCCCTTTGGCTGCGAGGGGGAAAGGCCGGGGTGCCCCAAACCCGGGCCCAATGCAGCCATTGTGCTGGCATTTAAAACACCCACGACACCCCCCTCCCGCCGCCTTTTCCGTTCAGGGGAGCGAGCAGAGGGGGTTCCCCGTCCCTTTTTCGTACCTGTCCCTGGTGGTCTAGTGGTAAAAAATTCCATTAGATCGCTCTTCATTGGTGACCCAAGTGGATCTTTGGTGTGCTCCCTTGGGAGCTCTTCTCTGTGCTTTCCTCATCTTTGGGGGTTTGCATTTGGCCCTGAATGAGCTGTTGTGCGGGTGGAAGCACAGACACCCTTTCGGGGCTTCCTTCCTTCTACTGTGATTATTGATTTTTCCCCTAATCAGAAATTTTTGGGGTACGGCCCCTTTTTTTCCCCCTTTTTTTTTTTTTAAAAGTTTTTTTTTCATATTTTTTTTTTTTTTTTTACTTTTTTTTTTTTACATTTTTTTTTACTTTTTTTTAAAGCGCTTTTGGTTACGCCAATAGCTGGGGAAACCCATGCTTATCCAGCGATGTTTAAAGTGACGCATCCCCTAACAGCGTCTGTTTTTTTTTTTTTTCCCCAGTTGTTTTTTTTTTTAAATTTTTTTTAAGCGAGGGTTACGCCAATAGTCCCAAAAACCATGCTTTCATCGGGCGGGGAATTGTGGACCCCATCGCTAATCAGCCTCTGATTTTTTTTTTTGCGTGGTTTTTATTTTTTTTCTTTTTTTTTGGGCGCTTTTGGGTTTTAGCCCAATAGCCTGGGGAAACCCAATGCTTCTTTCAGCGTGTTAGTGACGCATCGCTAATCGCGTCGGGTTTTTTTTTTTTTGCCAGTGGTGTTATTTTTTTAAAATTTTTTTTTAGCGCTTTGGGGTTTCGCCAAAAAAAAAATGCGAAACCCACTGCTTCACCCAGCGTGATTAGGGACGCTTTCGCAAATCACCCTCTGTTTTTTTTTTTTGCGTGGTGTTTTTTTTTTAAAATTTTTTTACCCGCATTGGTTACCCCCAAGCTGGAAAACCCCACGGGTCTAATCAGCGCGATTAGTGGCTTCGCTAACCCGGGCCTCTGTTTTTTTTTTTGCAAGGGGTTTTTTTTTTCTTTGACCCCGAAAGCTGTCCCCCCCTTTGGGGATGCTGGAGTGCTGACCAGTGATTTACATCACGGGTAAAGCACCAAGCTAGTTTTTTAGTCCCGGGGTTTTAAATTTTTTAAATTTTTTTTTTTAGTGTTCTGCGGGTTTTTTTTTCCGGGAGCACTAATCTTTGCACACGTCACTAAATTTGAGCTCAGTTTTTTGCGCAAAAAAAGTTTTTTTTTTTGGGGGGGGATTTAAAAATTTTATTTAAAATTTTTTTTTAATTTTTGTTTTGAAAAGGGGGAAACGCTTCATAATTTTTTTATTGATGTCCGTTAATTTTTTGGGGTTTAGTTTTTTTTTTTTTACAGTCCTTTTTTTGTTTTACTTTTTTTTTTTATAATTTTCTTTTTTTTTGTTAATTCCAAAACAAAAGGGTTAAAAGGGACAACTAACCCCCCCCTACACAAAACACGGGGGGTTAAAAGCCCCTAACATTCCCAACCCCCCCTTTCTAAATAAAAAAAAAGGGTCCCAGTTTTTCCCCTGAGCGCCAATCGGGGGGGGGGGGGGGAGGATTTTACGCTATAATTGCCGGGGAAATAGTGGGGTCCGCCCAGTGATTTTAAATGGGGAGTTTACTGGGTTCGTTTGTCCGAATCTTTCTGGTCCTCCTCCGCGGGATGGGGGTTTCCCCTCCGTAGCCCCCCCGGTAGATCAAAAGGAGGTGCCCCCCAAAAAGGGTTGTGCCCCTTTTGGACTCCCCCCCAGATAATTCCCACCCAAACAAAATCCCTTTGCCCTTTGTGGCCCCCCTGGAGTCCTTTATCGACACAAACAGGGCACCCCTTGAAATAAAATTTTTTTAAAATTTTTTTCCTCTGAGGATCTGGTAGATTTTTCGGGTGGCCCCGGACCAACCTGTATGCCCAGAATTTTTGGGCCCTCCCCCCCAACGTCCTCTTCTGAACAGGGAAAACCCCCTTTAGATGCTCCCAGAGATGATGACCTTTTGGGGCCCCTTTTGCACATGGAAAAGTGAAGAAGCCCGAGGTTCGGCAATTTTGGAGTGCGGGCCCATTTTTTTTTTAGAAACCTCCATTTTACGGAAACTCAATGCCCCGGAAAGGGAAGCGTTTTGGGGCAAATACTTTAAATTCTTGCTTTTTACGAAGTTTAATTCCTGTGCCCCCCCCGTGACGGACCCCACATAGGGCCCGGGCTTATTAAAGTTGGGCCTTTCTTATCACCCACTTCAGTGCCAAATTTTCAGCGGTTTTATTACCCATGGGGAAATTTATTTGTTTTAAAAGGGGTCCCCCCTACACTTAAAAGGGCAGGTTAAAATTTCGCCATTTCCCCTGCCCAGAAAAAAAGAGCACGTTAGGGGTTAAAATTTATAAGCTGTGTGGAGTACCTCCAGGTCCCATTTAAAAAGCTTAAGGTTTACGAAGGGAAGGACAGCCAATTGTCCCCCCTTGAATCCCCCCCCTTCCCTTTAAAGATTAGTGGAAAAAATTTGTGGGGATTTAGTGCACCCACTGCTGGAAAAAAAGGGTTCCCACCTGTACATGGAAAATTTTTAACCCAGCTTTCCCAAATTTTCAAGCCCCTCGGCTGCGGGAGGGTACAGCGGGCCTGCGGAAAAGTTGAGAAAGAACCAGAGGGGACCCCCCCAAACCCTTTGTGGCACAATTGCCCCCAAAAGGGGCCCCAAAGGGGTTTCCCAATCGCGGTGCCCTTTGCTGTTGGAAAATTCAAGGTTAAAAAGGGAGCCCTTGTATTATCCACCTGTCAGGCCCCCAAAGCACCCCCCCTGCCCCTTTTCGAGGGGTACCAGGGGTTAAAGCCGCCCCCCAAAACCCGACTGTATTCTGGTTTTAAAAATGGGTTTACAGGGGGAGGGGTAGACTTTCGGACCGGGTTTGCAAAGCCGACCAGTGCCAAAAAGGGAAAGACCAAGGTGTGGTAAAAAAAGCTGGCCGGGGAAAATTTGTGCAAAGGGAAAATGTAAAAACGCTTTTGTTTTTTCCGTTGTACAGGCCAAGCAGGGACGTTTTTTTTACCTTCCAAGAGAAGGTAATAGGGGCTTGTTTTTTGGGGAAACCCGGGTGAGGGCCCCCGAAATTCTGCGTTCTGACGTCCCCCCCGGGTTGTTTCCCCGGGCAGCATTTCCCCCCAAAGAAAACCCCCCATGGCAAAAAAAGGGGTTTGGGACACAAAAAAAAAAATTTCAGAGTTTGTACAGGGAAAGGGGGAAACCGGGAAAAAAAACAACTTATTTATTGCGAAAACCCGGCTGATTTTGCCCGTTTTCTTGCATGAAAGAATGTTTCAAATGTACCAACATCTTTGGATTACTAGTTGGAGATTCTTTTATACTTTTTTTTTTTATTTGCACCTTTCCCCGAAGCACCCAACCTTCCCAAAAGATTTATTGTGCGGTTTCAAAGGCACGTCCGGGGAAAAATGTTGGTTTTTCATTTTTCGCCTTTTTTTAACGCACAATAATGTCTGGGGGAATTACCCTTTTTGAAAAAACCTTTTTTGTTGAATTTTTAATTACACCCCTTTTAAAAAGTTTTCCCTTTGGGGGGGTACGTTTTAAAAGGGGGGTCACTTTTTGGGTTGTTTTATAATTTTTTTTCCCCATCCCGCATGTACAAAATTTTCAAGAATGCTGTTTTAAATTTCTGCAAAATAGGTGTCATGCCCCATAATTTCTATGTTCTTCCATGGGTGGGTTTCAGGGGGCAGCCAAATTCTGGGTGACAAAGTGGGGGGTTTCCCCAGAAAGGGGAGACTGGGATGAAAAAATTTGGGGATTGATTTTTCAATTTTTTGGGGGCAAGGGGGTTTCCACTGTTATTGTGCAGTAAGGGTGGCGAATTTTTGCCAAAAAAATGTCAGGGGTTTCATTTTTTGCCTTTCTTATGCATAATAATGTCTGTGAATTTTAAATTTTTTGAAAAATTTTTTCTGTTTTAAAATTTGAAATTTCACCCCTTTTAAAAAATTTTCCCTTTTGGGGGGGTACGTTCTAAAGGGGGGGTCACTTTTTGGGTGTTTTATAATTTTTTTTCACATCAAAAGCATTTTTACAATTGTAAGGGGCTGCGTGTATTTCTGCAAATAGGCGTGTCAGGCGCATAATTGCTATGTTTTTCTCCATGGCGTTTTCAGGGGGCAAACCAAATTCTCGGGGGGACTTGTGGGGTGTCCCAGAAAGGGGGGGACATGGCAGAAAAATTGGGTATCTAAATTTTCAAATTTTTCCCCCAAGGGGGTGCCCAAATGTTATTTTGCAGTAAGATGGCGGGAAATTTCCATAAAAGTTTAAATTTGCAATTTTTTTTCCTTTCTTATGATAATAATGTCTGTGAAATTTAAAATTTAAAGAAAACAAGGGCTGTTTTTCAAAAATTTTTTAAAATTTCCCCCCTTTTTTTAAAAAGTTTTCCCTTTGGGGGGGGGACATTCTAAAGTGGGGTCCCTTTTGGGTTTTTTTTTTATTAAATTTTTTTTTACATCAAAAGCTTTTAAAAATTGTCGGGCTTTCTGTGTTTTTTCAGCAAAATAAAGGCCCGTCATGCGCCCTAATTTTTATGTTCCCCTTTCCCTGGCGGGGGTTTTTAGGGGGCAGCCAAATTCTAGGGAGACATGGTGGGGTGTCCTTAGAACGGGGGAGAACCCTGGCAGAAAATGGGGTTCTAAATTTTTCCCTTTTTTTGGAAGGGTGCCGTGTTTTTGTTTCCGTAAGATGGGGGGAATTACGCATAAATGTCAGTTTGCATTTTTTTTTCCCTTTTTTATGCATTTAAAAATGTCTTGTGAATTAAATTTTTTGAAAAAACCTGTCTGTTCAAAAAATTTTAATTAAACCCCTTTTTAAAAGTTCCTTAGGGGGGTTGTAGTTTTTTAAAGTGGGGTCACTTTTGGGTGTTTTATAATTTTTTTTCACATTTACAGATGTACAATTGTCAGGACATGCTGTGTATTTCCCCGGGAAAAAAAGGCCTGTGGGCGCTAATTTCATTTTTCCCCCATGGGGTTTTCAGGGGGGCAGCCAAATTCTAGGGGGGGCCCGTGGGGTGTCCCCAGGGGAAAGGGGGAACCCGGGGAGAAAAAAAATTTGGGGATCTAATTTTTTAAAATTTTTTTGCAAGGCGTTTCCCGTTTTGTGCAAATAAAGATGGCGAAAAAATTTCGCAAAATTGTCAGGTTTGCATTTTTTGCCTTTCTTATGCCCAATAATGTTGTGAATTTAAATTTTTTGAAAAACCTGTCTGTTTTAAAATTTTTTAATTAAAACCCCCTTTAAAAAGTTTTACTTAGGGGGTTGGGACGTTCTAAAGGGGGGGTCATTTTGGGTGTTTTTAAACATTTTTTTTCCACATCACAGCATTTTACAATTGTCAGGAATGTGTGTATTTTTTTGCAAAATAAAGGGGTGTCATGCGAAAAAATTGCTATGTTTTTACCCCTGGGGTGTTTTGGGGGGGAGCCAAAAATTTTTAGGGTGGGCATGTGGGGTTTTTTCCCTAGAACGGGGAGGCCCTGGCAGAAAAATTGGGTATCTAATTTTTTTAATTTTTCGAAGGGGGTTTTCCCCTGTTATTGTGGGAGTTTAAATTGGCGGAAAATTTCGCTTTAAAAGTCAGTTTGCATTTTTTTCCCCTTTTTTATGATAATTTAAAGTCTTTTGAATTAATTTTAAGAAACACCCGTCTTTAAAAATTTTAATTAACCCTTTTCCCCCTTTAAAAAATTTTTTTAGGGGGTTTTTAGTTCTAAAGTGGGGGGCAACCCTTTTGGGGGGTTTTATTATTTTTTTTTTACTTTACAGGGGATTTTTACAATTGTCAGGAAAATGTTGTTTTTATTTTGCAAAAATAGGCGTTGTCATGGGGAATTTCTAAAGTTTTTTCCTTGGGGCCCGGGTTTTAGGGGGCGCCCAAATTTTTAGGGTGACCCTGGGGGGGGTCCTTAAAAACGGGGGGAAAATGGCAGAAAAAATTTGGGTATCTGATTTTTCAAATTTTTGGGAAAAGGGGCCACTTTTTTATTGTGCCGTAAGTTTGGGCCCAAATTTCGCATAAATGTCAGTTTGCATTTTTTGCCCTTTTCTTATGCATAATAAAATTTTGGAATTAATTTTATGAAACCCCCTGTCTGTTTTAAAATTTGAATTACACCCCTTTTAAAAAAGTTTCCCCCTTTGGGGGTGTACGGGTTTTAAAGTGGGGGCACTTTTGGGTGTTTTATAATTTTTTTTACATACCGGGAAAGTAAAAATTTTCAGGACCCCTGCTTGTATTTTGCAAAAAAGGGGTGTCAGGCGCTTTTAATTTCTATGTTCTCCCAAGGGGCGTGTTTTTAGGGGGCCACCAAATTTCGGGGGGGACATTTTTGGGGTTTTCCCCCGAAAGGGGGGGACATGGCCGGAAAAAAAATTTGGGGATCTAAAATTTTCAATTTTTTGCGCAGGCCCTTTCCACTGTTATTGTGCCCGGAAAAAATGGCGAATTAGTTTAAAAGTCAGTTTGCATTTTTTGCCCTTTTTATTTCATAATAAAGGGCTGTGAATTAAATTTTTGAAAAACCTTTTCTGTTCAAAAATTTTAAATTAAAACCCCTTTTTAAAACGTTCCTTTTGGGGGTGTACATTTTAAAGTGGGGCACTTTTGGGTGTTTTTTAATTTTTGTTTCACATACAGCATGTACAATTTTCAAAGGGCCCCTGCTGTGTTTTTCGCAAAAATTTTGGCCCCGTCTGCGCATAAATTGCTTGGGTTTCTCCAAAGGGGGTGTTTTTAGGGGGCAGCCCAAAATTTTAGGGGGGAAATTGGGGGGTGTCCCTATGGGGAACCGGGGAAAAGAAAACAGGCGAAAATATTGTGGGTAACTAATTTTTCAATTTTTGGCCCCAAAACGTGCCAAAAGTTATTTGTGCAGTAAGATGGCGAATTACGCATAAAAAAGTCAGTTTGCATTTTTTGCCTTTCTTATGCATAATAAAGTCTTTGAATTAATTTTATGAAACAAACCCGTCTGTTCCCAAAAAAATTTAAATTTCACCCCTTTTAAAAAAAAATTTTCCCTTTGGGGGTGTTCGTTCTAAAAGGGGGGGGTCACTTTTGGGTGTTTTATAAATTTTTTTTTTACATCAAGCATGTTCAAATTTTCAGGACATGTGTGTATTTCAGAAAAAGGCCTTTTGTGCGTTTAAATTTCTATGTTTTTCTCCATGGCGTGTTTTAGGGGGCAGCCAAAAATTTTAGGGGAATGTGGGGTGTCCCTTTGAACGGGGAGAAGGAACTGGGAGAAAAATTGGGTATTAATTTTTCAATTTGGGCCCAAGGGTGCCATTTTTATTGTTTCCGTAAGTTTTGGGGAATTACGCCAAAAAATGTCAGTTTGCATTTTTTGGCCCCCCCCCCCCTTTTTATGCCAATTAAAGTCTGTGAATTAATTTTATTTAAAACCTGTTGTTTTAAAAATTTGGAAAATTTCCCCCTTTTTAAAAAGTTTCCTTAGGGGGTTGTACGTTTTTAAAGTGGGGTCACTTTTTGGGGGGTTTTTTTCATTTTTTTAAAATCCAGCATTTTAAATTGTTTAGGGGCTGGGTGTGTTTTTTCTGCAAAAAATAGGGTTTTCATGCGGGATTTAAATTTCTAGGGTTTTCTCCATGGGGGTGGGTTTTTGGGGGGAGCCAAAAATTTGGGTGAAATGTGGGGTGTCCCTAGAAAGGGGGGGACATGGCCAAAAAAAAAATTGGGTATCTTTAAATTTTTCAATTTTGCGCAAGAGGTGCCAATGTTATTGTGCAAATAAGATGGCGATTTACGAAAAAAGTAGTTTGCATTTTTTGCCTTTCTTAAAGCCTAATTTAAAGCCGGTGAATTAATTTTATGAAACACCCCGTTTTTTTCAAAAAATTTTAATTTTCACCCCCTTTAAAAAATCCCTTTGGGGGTGTTAAAGTTCTAAAGTGGGGGTTTACTTTTGGTTTTTATAATTTTTTTTTTCCCTCAAGGTGTACAAATTGTTTTGGACAAAGCTGTTGGGATTTCAGCAAACTAGGCGTGTCATGGCATAATTGCTAAGTTTCTCTCCATGGCGTGTTGCAGGGGGGAGGCCAAAAATTTTCCCGGTTTAAATGTGGGGGTTTTCCCTAGAACGGGGAGACATGGCCAAAAAAAATTGGGGTATCTAATTTTTTTTTTTTTGGGAAAAAGGCGTGCCGCGTTATTGTTAAAAGGGATGGGGAAAAATTTAAAGGGTAAATTTTGGGGTTTTCACCCTATACCTCTAAATGTATTATCTATAAAAAAACACCTCCCACGGTCCCCCAAGCCCCATATACCCCAGGGTGAAAATTTTTTGAGGGGTTTTTTTAGTTTTAAAAAAAGGGTTCAATTTTTGGGGATTTCTTTTTCCCTTTGGGGCCCTTTGGGGGGGGCTAAAAAATGCAACATGAGAGCCTCCCCGCCCCGTCCCCCCTTATTTTGCACTCCCACAGCCAAAAAAGCCCCTCCTTCCCTTTTTAAGACCCCACACGTGCCCCGGTATATGTTTTTTTGACCACATATGGGGTATTGCCTTACCGGAAAAAAATTTTGGGGAACAGGTTTTGGGGTGCTATTTTCCCCTTTTTTTTTTTTGTTGAAATTAAAAATGTCAAAATTAATTGTTCAATTTTTTGGAAAATTGGGAAATTTTTCCCTTTTCACAACCGGGTTCCAGAAATGTTGTGAAAAACCTGTGGGGTCCCAAAAGGGGGGCTTTTTAAACCCCAGATGAATTATTGAGGGGTGTAGTTTTCCCAAAAAGGGGTCAATTTTTTGGGGAAATTTTTTCCGTTCTGGAAAATTGGGGGGGTCTTTAAAAAAGCAACATGAGAGCCTCCGCCCGTCCCCCTTTAATTTTTTCCCCTCCCCCCGGCCAAATTAGCGGGTCCTTTTTTCTAAGATTTCCCACGTGCCCCCTATTTGTTTTTTTGAACCCCATATGGGGGATTGCCCCTTTCTCGGAAGAAATTGGGGCAAAAAAGGTTTTTTGGGGTGCTTTTCCCCCTCCTTTTTTTGTGAAAATGAAAAACTTCAGGGTTTAATTGTGGGAATTTTCTGGAAAAAATTTTAATTTTTCATTTTTTTAAAAACCGGGTTTCCAGAAATGTTTGTGAAAGGGCCCGTGGGGTTTAAAAAAGGGAAGCTTTAACCCCTAGATGAATTCCATTGAGGGGTTTTGTAGTTTCCAAAATGGGGTAAATTTTTGGGGATTTTTTTTTCCCTTTGGGGCTTTTTTTGGGGGGGGGCTGGAAATGCAAAATGGGGGGCCCCCCAGCCAAATCCCCCTTATTTTGCACTCCCACAGCCCAAAAAGCGCTCCTTCCCTTCCCAAAACTCCCACGTGGGCCCCGTAAAATGTTTTTTGACCACATATGGGGTATTGCCCCTTAAAAGGGGAAAAAATTGGGGGAAAAGATTTTGGTTGGGGTGCTTTTTCCCCCCCTTTTTTTTTGAAAAAGAAATTTAGGGTTTAAATTTTGCAAAATTTTTGGAAAAAATTTTAAATTTTTCCCCCTTTTTATAACCGGGTTTCCCGAAATTTCTGTGAAAAAAACCCGTAGGGTCAAAAGGCCCAAAATACCTCTGATGAATTCCCTTGAGGGGGGGGTGTAGTTTCCCAAAAAGGGGTCAATTTTGGGGGATTTTCTTTTCCGGGTTTTGGGAAATTGGGGGGGATCTGCAAATGCAAAATGAGGGGGGCCCCCGCCAGTCCCCCTTATTTTTCAAATCCCCCGCCCCAAAAAGCGTCCTTCCCTTCTAAGGGCTTTACCCCGTGCCCCGTTATATGTTTTTTTTTCTTCTTTTGGGGTTTTTCCCTTACTTTTGGAAAAAAATTGGGCAAACAGATTTTGGGGTGCTTTTTCCCCCCCTTTTTTTTTTGAAAATCAAAAATTTTAGGTTTAATTTTGCAAATTTTTTTGGGGAAAAAAATTTTAATTTTTTATTTTCACCAAAGGGGTTCCAAAAAAAATTTCTGTGAAAAAACCCTTTTGGGGGCAAAAAAGGCCCAAGGGGATTTCCCCTAGATTAATTTTATTTAGGGGTTTTAGTTTCAAAATTTGGGTCCCAAATTTTGGGGATTTTCTTCCGTTCTTTGGGAAATTTTTTTTGGGGGTCTGCAAATTTAAAAATGAGGGCCTCCAGCCAAATCCACCCTTTTTTTTTGCCCCCTACCAAAAGCAAAAAGCGGGTCTTCCCTTCTAAGGGCTCAACCCCGTGCCTGTATATGTTTTTTGCTACCCTTTTGGGGGTATTTGCCTTCTGGAAGAAATTGGGGCAACAGATTTTGCGGTGCTTTTTCCCCCCCTTTTTTTGGAAAATGAAAAATTTCAGGGTTAATTTGTGCAATTTTATGGAAAAAAAATTTTTTAAATTTTTTATTTTTACAACGGATTCCCAGAAATTTTTTTGTGAAAAACCCGTTGGGGGGCAATAAAAAATTTTAAATACACCCCCTTTTGAAATTTCCCTTTAGGGGTTTTTCCCTTTCTATAATGGGGTCATTTTTGGGGTGTTTTTTTTTGTTTTTTTTCCCTTTTTTGGTGTCCCGCAAACCCCATATGGTACCTATACAATTTTCATAATTTAAATTTTATAAAGGGAAAAACCAGTTTGTGCCCTCCCAAACTTAAATCCCGTGGTTTAGTCAAATAACCCAAACTTGAGCCACATTTTTAATTTTTTCCCGAAAAAAAGCAGCTTAGGGGAAACTTTTTATTTTAGTTGTGTTTTTTCTATTAAACATATCTAAATTCCCCTGAAATAATTTGATTGAAATTGAAAAATTTGCCCAAAAAAAAAAAGGAAAATTTTTAATTTTACCCCCACTTTCCCCTGTATTCCTTTTGAAAAAATCCAAAGGGGTTAAAAGGGGGGGGGGGGCCCCTTTTTTTAAATGTGTTTTAAATACTTTTAAAGGGGGTTGTTTCTTACATGGGGTGATTTATGGGGGTTTTTAATATAAGGCCCCGTCAATTTTACATGGCAACTGAAGTTGGGCCCTTTAAAAAAATCGTTTTTTGTAATTTTTTTTGAAAATTTGAGAATTTGCTATTAAAAATTTTTAAGCCCCTAAAAGTTCCCATAAAATATTGAAAAATTTTTAAAAAAATGATGCCAACTTTAAAAAAGACAAAGGGGAGATGCTATTTATAAAAATATTTTGGGGTGGTTAATTTCTGTTTGTGTTAGAAAGGGGAAATTTTTGAAGTTTTTCAAATTGCAAATTTTTCCAAAATTTCACGATATTTTGAAATTTTTAACCCAAAAAAACGAGTATTTTTTTTTTTTATGGACCAAAATTTTTACTTAAATTAAGGGCACAAATTTGTCACGAGAAACCCAAACTCTTTAATTTAAGTGGATAGGGAAAAAAAGGGATTAAAAAAATTTTTTCCCCCACATTTTAAATGGGAAAAAGGTAGATTTCAAAAAAAAAGGGGTGTTTTTAGGAAGGCCAAAATGGCTGGGTCCCTTAAAGGGGTTAAGTTTTGCCAGAAAACTCTCTAGAACTGTTGCAGGAGTTTTTATCGATCCCTCAAAACCAAAAACCCCAATTTGTGCTGTTTATTAGATAAATCAGCTTTTTACTGGCGGCCCGCACAAAAGGCTGCCGTGAATTTTGGGGATGACATCATCACTCATCACATAGAAACCCAAACAGGGGGGGAGGGGATGTACACAGGGTCAGTCCATGAGGGAAAGAAAAAGCCAAAGGGAAAAGGGATTAATTTTACTTTTTATCTCCTTAACAAAAACGATGAACAAAGAAAAATTTTTTTGGGGAAATTAAAAAACTTTTTATTTGTGTTCCCTTTCATTCTGAAAGTATTCTTTGTAGCGAGGGCAACCCCTTTTAAAATACTTTTATCTTTGTTATTTTGTGTCTGGGGAAATTTATTTTGATATTGGGCCCGTGTTTTTTGAATTTCCCCAAATTTTTTATTTTTTAAAAAAACCCGCATCCCTATGTGGGATTATTTTTACGGGTTTTATATCAGGTGACAATTTCATTGGTAAGGGGCACTTTTTATGGGTGACTTGCCTGTTTTAAAAGGGGGATACTTTTTAAATAATTTATATTTTCTTATTTTAAAATGACTTTTATTTTTTGTGCATTTTGGCCCAAAAAAAAATTGTATTAGTTTCACAAAAATCATGGCAAGTGTTATTTTTATAGCTCATAGGTTTTGAAATTTTTTGGGCAGCCTTCTCCCTTAGGGAATTTTTCAGTCTTCAAAAGGGAATTTCCCCCCTAAGGCATGGGGAAAAAAACTGCATATTTTAATGTAAAGCCGGGTTTTTGAATATTAAAAAAACTTGGGTTTTGGGTAATTTTAATAACAAAACTCTGTGCTAAAGTGCTAACTTCAAAAAAAAAAAGCTTCCCTATTATTTCAATCAGGGATGTTTTAAATTTTACCCTAAAAAATCTTGATTTTTTAAATTTAAAATAGAAAATATTTTTTAAAAATTCTATGCAAAATACGCATTTCTGGGTGGGATCCTTGTTTATGTATAAAAGTCTCCGATAGGTAGAAAAAGAAATTTCCTTAAAATATTTGAACAATAAAAAACCCTATTTTTAAAAAAAAAAAAAAACTTTCTTTTCAGTGCATGGGTTTAAAATTTTTCTGGAAGGGTTTTTTAAAAACTGACTTAGATTTTTTTGCATAAAGGGTTTTAATATTTTGTTTTTAGAACTTTTCGTTTGAAGCTGTATCAATCGTATTGTCTAATAGATCATATAGTATGTTGTAGAACAATGCTATAGTTTGCTAGCACTGTGCAGTGCCACTTGGTGGCCAGCTGTGGTTCTGCGGTTGTTTTTGTGCCTCATTAATCTATTTTCATCAGGCAGGGCACTAGATATTTACAGTCTCCAGTATCTAGTTTTGTTCTGTTATTCTGTGCTGCAGTGATTTGGGAATTTGTAATTATGTTATTTTGTTTATGAACACGCGGTTTAGTTTTTCTGTGTGAATTTTCTACTAGGCTAGGACTACTTAACATGTGTGCTTGTCACATTCCATAGACATACAGTTGCATGCAATGAGATGGATGAGTGTATGACATTGTGACAATAGCTGTACTCCATTGCATACTAAAAGGGGTTGTCTAACTACATTGATTCATCTTACCTCAGTCCTGTTTTCTTGGTTTCATTTTGAATTCAGGGGCGTGTTACTGGCTACTACAGGCCTGCAGTGAGGACACCAGGTCTGTAGCTATAGCAACCATTGCTGGCAGCCTATCATGAGAGATTGAACAGGTCTGTAGTTATAGGGACCTGAAGAGCTGATGCACCCCATACAAGAGGGGATATCTCAGAATAGGTAGGATACTGTTAATGGACATATGTTGCAAAGTGACTTGTTTTTGCAAGATCTTTAACATTAAAAACAATCCTTGTAGTGAGACAACCTCTTTAAGGTGATCATTTAGCCCAAGCATTATTGTTTGTGATACAGTTCAATAAGACTTTGGATCTAAGGCAGGGGCCTACAACCACATGCAGACCCACAGTCAGGGCCGGGTCAAAGGGTAGGCGAAGGTAGGCAACCGGCTAGAGTGACATTTTATTTCAAGCAGCAAGGAGGCATAGAGTTGGCTGAATTTTCCATTAGGGGAGGCGCTACATGCCTTATTTGCCTATGGCACCAGAATACCTTGTCCCAGTCCTGCCCACAGTGTCCTTATTACAGCTGCATGCCATCGATGCCACTTTTATAGCGAGTAGTATTGGGCTGTATGTGCTATTTTAAGCAACCCAATAGAGCAATGCAGATAAAACTGTTTCTGTGTTATTCCTAGTACATGACCAGCAGTTTTACCTGGATTTTTCATTTCTGACACAGTCATAGCATATGCAGAAAAATCATAGAAAAATTGGATATTATTTACTCAAAAACACAACCACAAGGCCATACTTACAGCTCAATGACTAGACTAAGGACTGAACCAAGTACGAGGCAACACATGCCCCTGTGCTTCATGGGAAAGATATAACAGGTGCAAATAACTAATGAGCAAAAGCTGACACCCCTCCACTAGGGGAGCAGCTGAATGCTAAAAAATTGCACCTTAAGGGGATTGTCTCAGTACATTGATTACATTTTACCTCAGTCCTGTTTTCTTGGTTTCATTTTGAATTCAGGGGCGTGTTTACTGGCTTCTACTAGAAGCTAGGTCTGTAGCTATAGCGAACAGTGCTGGCAGCCTATCAGGAGAGATCAAACAGGTCTGTAGCTATAGTGACCTGAGGAGCTCATGCAGTCCATACAAGAGGGGATATCTAGGAATAGGTAGGACACTGTTAATAGACACATATTGCAAAGTGACTTGTTTTTGCAAGATCTTTAACATAAAAACCAATCCTTGTAGCCTTTAAATATGTACCAGTTCACACCAGTATGCAAAAAAACATAGGGAGACTGCACAAATACAAAAATAATAATAATAATAATAATAATCTTTATTTATATAGCGCCAACATATTCCGCAGCACTTTACAATTTGGAGGGTAAACGTACAGACATTACACATTAAAAGTACTTACAGATGAGACACAAGGTGTGAGGGCCCTGCTCGCAAGAGCTTACAATCTATTAGGGTGTACGGGAGAGACGAAGGGCAAGAAGTGCTAGATTTACAATGGTCCGGCCATGTGTCATAAATAGGGGGTGGTTTTACATAGAATTCGGCTGAACCTGCCACCCTGACAGTACATCTATGTACAGTTAAGTGCTGAAAATGAGATGAGTGCGCTAGGGAGTGTGGGGGGAGGAGGGGTGTTAGCATTAGGGATTCCGGTAGGCCAGAGTGAGAAGATGTATTCTCAGGGCCCTTTTAAAGCTATGAGACTTCTGAGTGTGCCTGATCGCCCGCGGTAGCATGTTCCAGAGAATGGCCGACGTGTGAA
>JAODAL010014730.1:0-86387 GCA_025379985.1 Phyllomedusa bahiana
GGGGAGTGTTAAAATTTATTAGTTCAGTCCCTTACATGCAATTTGAAAAGATAGCTACTGGCTGTTTTTCTTTAAAATGTATTAGGCACTCCAAGGTACACAATTTAAGAAAAAGTACCATGCAATAGTCTACATAGTCAAACACTGATGATGACATTCCCAGGCAAATGGCAGTAAATGTTGCATCAAGGAGCACAAATTTTAACACTACAGAAAAAGAGTAGTAAAAAAATAAAAACCAAAAAATACCATGTTTACCAGTTATGTGGACCCCTACCTCCTCCCAGCTCAGAGGTGAATCAAAGACTCCCAGGTCATGAAAAGGTTTATAGGCCCTTTCAATTTTGCCCATAAACCCCCTTCCCTTCCTTCCTAAGGCTAGGGCAAGTGGCAATTAATTTTCCAAGGGGTACATGGAAATTTGGAATGGTTTTAGAGGGACAGACAATATATTTAAAACTCCGTTCTACCCCAATACCTATATACTATAGACCCCAGAGTCGACTAATAAACTCTCATCAACTTGAGGCTTTAACCAGCTTAACGACTGTTAGCAACTTCACAACGTAGTAAGTTATATGTCCCCCAGTATAGGTAATTGAGTTCCCCAGTAAGTTTTTTCCCCCCAGTGGGTAAAAGGGAGTTATGGGCCCCCCCATCAGGTATATGGGCCCAATTATATGCCCCCCGGGCGATATATGTCCCCCTTTAGGAACATAACAGGGGTTTTGTCCCCCCCCAGGGGAAAAATAGTTTTCCCCCGTAGGTCATAGGGGAGATTTAGCCCCAGCAGGGATATTACAGGTTGTATTCCCACAGCAGGTAGAGAAGCTAATTTAAAAAAAAAAACTAAAAGTACCACCTTTTTCCCCCCCCCCCCCTGAAGCCCCCCTTTTTTCATCTTTTTACTGCAGAGGCGGTTTGACGTCATCTGAGCGTGATGACGCTCTCACACCGCCTGTGCTGTGTACTACGGTGAGTCGCAAGCCTGCTCCGCAGAAGCCCCGGGGGCCGGGGCCCCCCTTTAATCAGGGGCACACAGTAACCACTAACAATTGACATTCAATTCTCCCAACCGCGCATACAATACATCATTTGTACGCAGGGGAACATGCGAATCCCTAGCTCCCCTATAGAGCTATGAATTACCATAATTGCGGCACGCATTTAGTCGCATATAAAGCGCAATACGCGCCGAAATGTGTGCCGGAATAAGCAGCTAAATAAGCCGTGTGAACATACCCTAATGGTCGGTGGCACCGGGGACTACAGAGTTGCGTGTAATGTCAGGAAATCTCACGCAGGCTGGTCAGAGCTAGTTAGAAGGCCGGATGTGGCCCGCGGGCCATACAACGCAACATACAATGTCTGTTTTAAGGCATGATATTTCATCTGCTGCATTTGGAATGCAAAATTCAGACTACAGACTCCTATCCAGTGAAGTATTACAATCTCTAAAGTGCGTTTCAACCATGAACAACTCATACATAAATCACCGAGCTCACCCACGAGACTATTCTCATTTTTTAACAGTTGTGCAAAATCACTCTTCCATCCCAGTACTAATCATGATCCATGAACTGATCAGTGGATGGAATTAACAAACAGGTGGTGCATGGTGCCCAGACACAGACCCCCTCTGTCCCTCCAAACGCCCCTTATATGTCAGAGATCGCCAGTGCTGGCTGCTTTTAAGGTGACACTACCTCACCTAAATAACTGGCCATCGCTGGAAAAATCATCCATTTTTTTCCTATAGAGCTGTGTGTGTAGCATAAAAATATGCTATACACACACAATCGGTAAGTGCTGCAGTTCTATAGAGAAAGTGGATGACTGATGTGTACATAAGTAGTTAGCCGCTATCTTATCAAATTGCATGTAAGGGACTATACTAATACATTTTAGCGCTCCCAGTTTCATACACACAGGCTTCTTTTTTTAAAAAAAATTTTGCTGTGTCAACAGATTAGTACATGGTGGATTGCTTGAACTCTGGCTCCCTCTGGGGAGGTACATTGGTATTACTGGCTTTATCTGGTTTGAGCAGTAACAACTACCGGAAACTCTACCAATGATTAACTAAACTATGAATGGTAAAAGCGGGTGAAAGGTGATGTACTGTTCTAGAGGCTGAAACATACGATAAGTCCAGCAGCGCAGTAATTCTGACCTCATGAACATACCTTACAAACTAGCATAAAGGCAAAAGGAAACCAGACGCACGGAGATTAGACATACCCCAGTCGAGAAGTATACACATGACCAATGTTACTTACATGAAAGTGACGTGTATGTGTGCGTTTTACCTCTATACTTCAGCTTTTTTCTCATTCTACAGTGTTCTCTCAAGTTAATATGTTAGGCTTGACTCGCACTCGCTTTGTCATAGACTTGAAACCAGATCCATCTTACAATTTACATCAATGGCGTCCGACGGACCCCATTGATTACAGTGGGATCCGTCGCGTTTCTACTGGGAAAATAAAGTTTTTTTTTCCAGTCATTCCTGACGGAACTTGTACCGGAACTTCTTAAAGAGAACCCGTCACATAGATTATGCCTCCCTTGCTGAGGGCAGCACAGGCTAGTGACAGACATGCTGTTTCCAGCACTGTGCCCCTTATTCTGTAAGATGCTGTAGTTTTCGTGTATTTAATGCTCAAATCTGCTGTTTTCAGCCAGAAGAGTCATTTGAAGAGTCATTCAAAGAGTCAGTTTTTTCACACCCGGCCAATCGGAAGGCTAGTTTCCGCCCACCTAAAATGATAAACCCATCACTTTGAATAGGTAAAAACATGTGAATAACATGTCAGTGGGGGGGCTAGCCTTTGGTGGACGGGTCTTAACCTGCTCAAGAATAAGATTTTGAAGGGTTTAAAATGCTCTAAAACTACCAGCATCTAGGAATAAGGGACACAGTTTTGAAAACGGTCTGCCCACTAGCTTGTACGGTCCTCAGCAAGGGGGGCATAAACTATGTGACAGGTTCCCTTTGACTGAACCTTCGACGTAGGTAGGAATCTACCCTAAAACAGTAACCGCTGTGAGCTAAAGAAGAAAAAAAATCGTAACTCCATTGAAAACTATTAATTGGTTCATAGGCCTAAAAGGTCAACCCAAAAGAACAAAAAATAAAATGAAAAGATAAATAAACGGATAACTAACCCAGATTAAATTAGTCCTTACATGTAAAACCGGAAAAAGAGATGTTGGAAGCTGGAAATCCCTTTCTATGTTAAAGGGGTTGTCTCACTACAAAGAATGTCTTTCAACATGTAGGGAACACTAAATAAAGACGTTTTCCAAATATATTGCTTTGTTCATTTTTTTTGTTGAGGAGCTACAAGTGATTTTATCACCTTCCGAGGGCTTTCTAGTTTCCCAAGTGACCGACCTGTGTTCTTCTTCCCCCTGCTGTTTGTGCTATCTGATAGCAGGGAGTGACGTCATCACACAGGTCGTGGCAGCACAGAACTCTGGACAGTGAGAACTTGTTTGTTATCTGATCTTTCAGACAAAAGACAGTAATTACTACTGTTTACGTTAACTCAGAAGCTTCTCTGGTCCTGACAGCATGAGATTTATCTAATTAGCAGAGGTCTGAATACACGGAGCTCATATGCTAATTACAAACAGCTTGACCAGGATGTGACAGAGCAAAGCAGCATTATTTCATTCATATATCCTACGAAACTTTGAAATGAGACAACCCCTTTAAGGACTGAAGAGTCTTCAGGGTCTGATCAGTTACACACCGTATGGCGCAAGCATAAAACAGCACCAACCCCAACTCGTGCCCAAAGGAGCAGCTCATCCTGGCAAATGTAAAGACTATTATTGTATATGTAGTACCACACTGTACTGAAAAGAGACGCTACTCGACAGCCAGTCACTGCATTCACTTCATTTTACTGCTAAAACACTTGTATTAATGATTATTCGGATTGGCTAGATCATCTAGCCAATCACACGTGATACAGAACCAGTCTGTTTGTGGCATTGTATGTTTAACATAGATTCAACTTATGACAGCCCAGGAAAGACCGCCGTATGCTGAAAACACTGCAACCTGAGGGACCACTGTATGTCTCATCTGGAACTTGATAAGACTAAGGTTTCTCTGCAGTGTTGGCTTCCAATATCACACACTGGACATTCAGCTTCTTCATGAATATATACACTCAGACCAGACGTGCGTGTTAACTGCAACAGAAAGAGGAGGCTAGGCCTCAGCCGGCTCATGGCATGAATTGGTTTCCCCAACATTGTTGGACAACTTGTCTGAATGTAAGAGATTTATCTGATTTGGAGGTTAGTTTAAGAATAATCAGTGATCCCACACAGGACAGAATGCAGCAGTGCATGTATCAGTCTTCGACATTTCTCACGGTGTGGGAATCATTTTCTTTGGAAACCAGAAGAATAGTGGCACATTGCCAAGGTCTACACTTACAAATATTCCAGAGAAACGGCAAACAAGCTAATAGCTGTCAGATGAATTAACCTCAATACACAGATAATGGGAGATCTCAGAAAATAGAACTATAAAGAAGAAAGTCCGTTCTAGAATATCCTCCTGAGATCTCGTGCTAGGAAGCTCTGCTGCTTTCTCTATTTCTATGGCCCACTGTCTTTTTTATTTCCTTTAAAGCCACAGAAGAGTAACTGCAAGGTAAAATAGCACGGCCTCCCTCCAATGACAACAGGATTAGGGTAGAATATATCATTTGTATACCGTCTGGTCTACTACCTACTCGTTATGGCATTTCTATAAAGGGAACATGTCTGCAAGCTTATAATGTGATGTATTAGATCAGAAAATCCACTGCACACCGATATGCTTTTTAAGAAAGTCAATATTTTAATTGTGACATAAGGGCAGTAACCTCTACACCATATACATTATCTCAAAAGAATATACTCAATGACTGTTTAACATAAGGTCAAAGGTGCTTCCCTCTATCCTCGGAGGTCCTGTCCGTTACCTGCAACCCACTGACGCCACTAGCTCACTCTTATACCCCTCACACTGGGATCCTTCCGGCACCTACAATCCTTATTATTTGGCTACTTGCTACTAATACTTTTCACCTACTGCTCTTTATAAAGTACACCATTATTTCATCAACATTACTATTATTTAGCTCATTCTACCCCACAGTAGATGTTTGATTGATAAAGGCAGTTTGCCGAAACGTTGCAATAATATAACATCTAGGTCCTTTTTTTGACCTTATGTTAAACAGTCATTGAGTATGTTCTTTTGAGATAATGTATATGGTATAGAGGTTACTGCCCTTATGTCACAATTAAAATATTGATTTTCTTAAAAAGCATATCGGTGTGCAGTGGATTTTCTGATATAATTATACTGAAACTAGGTTCTCTCCATTTTGCACCCACTATAGCTTATTAGCCTAAGGTGTGCGCTATCATCTCTTTGATTTATATAATGTGATGTAGGCAGCGTGATGTAGTGACAAGTGCCCTACTGAAGCTATGATTTCCTCTACATAGCTGAGAAAGGGGAACATCTCTCCTTGAAGAGAGCACCTGTTAAGATGTGTAGAGCGGAGATTGCCTTTTTGCCCTCTACTAAGCATCTGCATATCACAAGGCATTATGGGAAAGGAGCTGGGCAGCTCATGCGCCCTCTACTGGATGTAACAAATCCTCAATTTACTTCTGAGTCAATGAATCTTTAAGAAGCAAAAGGAATATTAGCCAAGCCAGTATCACCCATCTACATACAGCTGTTTCGGGGGTTTTGTCCCTCATCAATGTAGAGCAGAGCAATACTAGCTTGGCTGGGTGGGAGGCAATGAGTGGCCAGAAAGGGGAACATTCCTCTACAAAGCTGCTTACTAATTCACAGTCAGTGACACACTCAAGTTATAAACTCCACCAGGTAGTTCTCCGCTTGCCTTTCTCCACCTGCCTCAAAACGATTGACAGTTCTCTCCTTATCATGCTGAGCTGTAATGGAGGCTTTACAAGCCGTTATCCAACTTCCCTAGAAAAAGGGATCTCGAAAAACTAATTTTTAACAAAGCGTACAACTGAAAACCATCATTTACATTTAGATCATCGGAGACAGTCTCCTTAATTCTCCAACACAATAAGCTTGGTCTCCCTTGCTTTAACCCAGTGCCCTGTATGTCAGTAGACATGTATCAAAAATGTCAACTACTACGTACAACTTTTAAGCACATCATCTTGTGTTGCCTACATAAGACACAATTGTTTCTCACTCCCAGAACACTGCTGCCCTCTGCTGTTACAATAACATGCTTCATTTTAGTCAGTCATTTGGATGTCGGGATCCTAAAATAATGTATCTGTTAATACACAAAGCTGAGAGTTTCAGGGCTGTGGAGTCGGCAAGCCAAATCCCCGACTCCGACTCCTCAATTTCCCAAACCTCCGACTCCTGACTCCCTCATACATGGCGCATGTTTAAGTGATAACTTTACTGTAGTAAATTGGTAACATCAGGCTGTTTATTACCTTATGATACATTAATCAAGCTATTTAGGTAGAACAGACACTGACAAGCAAAATGGTAACAATGTTTTGATCTTTTGAACACTTGTGGGCAGAGCTGAAGAAAAAGCTGTATTTGTATCCAAGTCCAGTCTGCACCAACATTGGGAATGTGTAGAAGAGACCTGGGATCAGATTTTAGTCAAGACCTGCTTGAATCTGATCCAGAGCCCAGAAGGAATCAGGCAGTATTGAAAACCAATGGTGGATTTCCCAAATACAAACAAGATAATAAAATTAACATTTTGATTTTTAGGAGCAAAACAGTAACAATGCAGTTACAGGAAAGAATCTGCAGAACTAAGCAGATGCTAAATACTAGCAAGTCACATTTATGCATAAGATAGGTAAGATGACTGTATATAAAATTACAGTAGTCTCATCTAGTGGATGGTGAGATATGGAGCCTGAAAGTCACAGGTTCAAAACATTGTTACAATTTTTCTTGTCAGTGTAAAATATAGTTATTGGACATGACTTTAGAACACAAAAAAATTGTAAATATGCAAAACACTGCAGGAACATTCGTGGAGTCTCTGAATTTGTTCTGAGAAATCATATTGCCTCCATCAAATCCTGCATACATGACCTCACATCTGATCTCATTATTTCCAGGCTAGAAAACGGCCTCTCTACACTAACTTGGGTTGGGGGTAAAGCAGTGACCACAGGGGCAACATCTTAACAATGTCAGGGTATAAAGGAATTGCCTCAGCCACAGTCAGTTTTGATGAATGGTTGAACTCTTCTACTTCTTTGAAAGCCCGAATGGGCGCATAACAAAGTGCCGCTTACACTCTAATGCGCCTGATACTGGCGTACTATATTTACTATTTTGCTATAGGCAAACTTAAACTCTATCAGTTCTCTATCTGTTAAACACTAAAACGTAACTTTTATTATATCTAACTCTTAACCTCTATAAAAACTATTTAAAAACCTGATCTCTAACCTATCATTTAACACTTTTTGCTTCTGAAAGAGGGAATAAACTCCCTTCTATTATCAAGTATGGTGGAACCCCACCTACTAACAGAGGAGCCTAATATCTATAGCAAAGTACTAGCTTCAGTAAGGGATCTCAAGCCAACTACTTGAGCAGTCGTCCCTAATCTCAGACACAGAACATACAATAAAGAGCGATTTTTGCTCTGAATATCTCACTGGATTATCTCATACTTTAAGGGTCTAAAAAGTCAACCTTATCTCAGAGCTCCAAACCTAATTTCCTAATTTACCTACAGATATAACAATGATAAACCTGGCAAAGCATTAGTCCTAGTCTAGTAAAGCTGCTTCCTTATTTCAGGCAAGGACTATTTTCATCTACCACCCAGTTAACAAAAGGACAAGCACTAGGACACACTGCAGTCTCGCTTACACATTCACTTCTGTCATGATTTAAACGGAACCTGTCAGTGCATTCATGCCGCCCGGACTACAGACAGTAGAAATAGTCACAGGCTTCCTTGTCGCAGAGGTGGGACCTGCACCAATCACACTTTGATGCCATATACTAGCGCTATGCCACCAAAGTCTATGGTGGGAACTCCCCTTTAACTGACAGCTCTTTTCTTGTAGGTAAGCAGGACACAGACATACAGGTTAAAGGGGTTGTATCATTTCATTAAATGGCCTTCAGAATAAGGGGACAGTGAAAACAAGCAACTTTGCAATTGGATGTCATTAGCAAAGCTGCCTTGTATTCACAGTTTTCCTTATCTTCTGTTTACACTGATATCCAATGCTGGTCGGATCCCTCCTCCTTGCATTTCACTAGCTGAGAACTAGTTCGGCTCCCGGTCGGCCGTATGCACCGAGATGTCTCTCTCACTCAGAGTAAGGGACGCGCACATTTTCACTCTGCACAGCCAGAAGAAACAGAACAACATTGCAGGGTTTCTACAATCAGGAAACGGCACAATTGTGTGTCGATCCCTGCCTGACTCAGAGTTAGGGGCCGTAGCAATTTCTCTCTGCACACCCAGCAGAAACACACTGCAGCAGATTCTACAATCAGAAAACCGTACAGTTGTGTCTCGGTGCCTAACTCTCCTGCATAGAAGGGAGATCTGTGCCGTTCATAGGAACACTGGATTCAACTGTAACAAATCTCCAGCTGTGAGAGGAGACGAGATCAGTGCTCAGTCTAGATTGAAAGCAGCCTGTGGTATGTATACAGCTCTTATAAATAAGACTACACAGGGAGAGACACAGTGACATGTGGACTCAGAGAGGTGGGGGGGGAGCATGAACAGTGAAGGGGGGATGATGTCACCCAGCTGGGAGGGGAAGAAACGCCCCTGCATTTCGAGAGTTGAGAAGCTGAGAGCCGTATGAATCAGCCGGACTAAAGAAGCAATACATCCCCTTTAAGACTTGGGCAAGAAGAAACCCCATGTCACCCTCATCCCCTCCAGCTGCTGCACTTTCTCCTGTACCTGGCTTGGTCTCACAGCTTGTATTATTCTAGGCATGCACAACATGCGGCCCGCCGCAACATTCCAGGTGGCCTGGATCAACCTGCAAAGGGGCAAGGCCTATACAAATCCCCAAAATTGGTGGTACCACCCGGTTTGGGTGGTCTAGGGTTATTCCCGGGCTGTCCAATGTTGTAAAGGTTTGTTTTACTCTAAAATGTCGTTATGGCTTAAGGAAAACACACATTACTGATACAAAGAAACCTGTGGATATGCTTGAACATTAAACATGAGTGGCATTGTGCCAAAACAAAAGTATTTATCACAAAAATATTTTGCCAATGTTCCTTCACATTCTGTAGCTAAAAAACAACAACACCTTTGATGACAGTTTTCAATGAGCAAAAAGGTGCAATTTGTATCAACTTTCTATCAGCTTTCTTTGCATCACGGAAAAGCAGAGTAAGCATCTCATAGGGCGCAGAAGAGATTCTGCAGTGCAAGTGTGGGGTTTTGTATGATCTATAATCCTTAGCTTTACATGGCTATCCGACCGTCTCTGTGTGATAGATTTCTCCCTGTCACAGGCGAGCGGTGTGAAACAGCATCTCATAGGAGTGTGCAGGAGATTATGAACTTGGAGTTAGAAGACAGAAATTCTGTATTACGGAGCTGCAGCACTTGCCGTCCTTGGTTAGTACTCAGCATAGTAGGTCCAGTGTGATAAGACTCCTCTCAATCTGCCTCCAGTATGATGCCATAAGGGGAAAGTATTAGAGGAGAAAAAGAAGCCAAGACGACCCATATACAGCACACCAACTAATACTGCTATAGACAAGTCCCACACAAGAGCCTCCTTATTACTTTCAATAATAGTTTATATACACGTTAAAAATAAACATTTGTTTCAAATTAACTAAATGGTATCTGACAGGTGAACTAACAGGGACCTTGGGGGAGTTGGGACTAGACCAATAGGCCAGTGGCAGTTCTAGTCTATGGCGTCTTTAACATAGACTATATTTATACTTCCCTACTCTACTACAGTAAGCTCAAGGAGTCCAGGCGACTTGCTTTCAAAAAATTACATAATGAAGGTTATCTGCAGTGGTGGATCGGTTAGTTCCAGAGTATTGGTTCACTCTGTTTTCTTTGTCCTTTAATGATTAATTGGTTGCATCATTTTATTGGTTTACTACTAACAATATATACTTCTTGGGGAGTATATTGCGTACGCTCAGGTCATCTAGCTTCTTTGATTGCCTTGTTTCTAGTACCATCACTGAACCTCTCAACTGTTGTACTCTTCATGTTTAAATCAATGTATTGTATGGTAACGTTCATGATCGATACCTGTATTACTTCTGTTCAAATATGTTTACAGTGAAAACTTTAATAAATACATTTTAAAAAAATAAATAAACATTTGTTGGAGTGCTTCTCTAAGGGCCGCGTTTACACGGCACAGGACAAATACCGGCCGGTTTGCCGGCCGGTATTAGTCCTGGTTTGCGCCCGTCCCCACGGCCGCGAGGGGGGGGGGGGGGGGCTTTTATCCGCGATGAGCGGAGAACAGCCCTCCCCCTTCCCATTGAGAAGCACATCTTCCGTCGGGAAACCGGACGGAAGATTGTGCTTCTACAATGTTGTCTGAGCGGACCGCCGGCGGCAAAACCGTCCGACGGCAAAACCTGTGCAGTGGGGACTGCTGCACAGGTTTTGCATTGAGCACAATTGGGCTCATTTTCGGCCGGTTTTTCAGGCGGTCTGAAAAACCGGCCGCAAACCCGGGCCGGGGGGACATGCCCTAAGACTCAGACGGGAGTGACGATTGTGTAACAAACTAGCAAAGGCTCAGAGATTTTTGCAAACATAGAAAAAAGCAGAACTTACTTTCAGAGATTCTACGTCAATGTGTTTCTCAGAGGCTATCACATTACTGGACACTGACTCAGAGTCTGAGATCTCCACTTCACTCTCAGCCGCTTCAGCATCCCTGCCCTCTTCATGACCACTCTCCAAATCACTGTCCTCTTGCCAGTCAGTAATAAGAGGCTCACCACCTCGCGAAAAACACATCAGACAACTGGAATAAAGCAATTAACATTTTCAGTACAACACCTTCAATTTTATAACACGAACAAGAAACCGCATATAAAAATACTCGGAGGATACTTTTTGCAATAGACTACCGACGCATTAGTTTTAGACTTTGGTGTGATTTTGCTGCTGCACATCAGTGTCAGACTGGAGGACCTTTGGCCCAGCAAAGGAAATCATTGTTGGGGCCCATCTTCAGCTATACTACACTGCACAGCAGTGCTGACAGTTTCACTATAGTATACAACCACCTGAAACTATCTAGATGCTGCGGTCACTATGGACTGCAGCATCTGAGGTGTTATATGGCTGGGAGCAGAGGTTTTTCTGATCTTGGCTGTTACAGCAGGAGATTTGCTGTCATTAAACAGCCAAATTCGTTCTTCACCCTGCATAGAATGCCTGTGCTGACTTATTCTGAACCCATCATATAAAGCTTTATGGTCAGAATAAGGTCCCTTGGTGGTCACCATTAAATAAAAAATGTATTGGTGGTCACTAAGTGGTTAGGTGTGCTCTCCTCCCCCTCAGTCCTTGCGAGTTATTAAATCGTCATGCTCCCTCCAACAAGAAAAGCATTGCTCAAAATTGTCCAGTCCTTGTTGGTGAACAGGCTATGAATGTTACAAGGGAACAGATGTACGGGTTTTAATATAGTGGCGTCCTACACTGATGCCTGGGGAACAAACTATTATAGCTGCTCCATAGAGTTCCACATGTTCTGTTTTGGGAAACCCTGACTGCAGCAGCTCAGTGCTCTATGAAGGTTAGTCGGGGACTGGCTGCAGGATTAAAGATGGAACTGCATGCACAACAGGAGAGAAGGTTAGAGCCAAACAAATGTCCAGGGAGAGGAGGCTGCCAGCAAGCCTCCTCCTGACAGAAGGGAAAAGAGGGGAAACGTCATCATGGAGCAGAACATCTGCATATGCCAGACTCAGTCCAACGGTCCTGCGAGCTACATTGTGAATTGAGGATAACTACATCCAATAGAGTGCGCTGTGGAGTTCCGCAGCTCTTTTCCCATAAGCCTTTGCTTTATGCAAAACAGTCAGTGAGGTCTGATAGGCGAGTAAATCCTCACACCAACCAATTTATTGGTGGCTCTCGCTAAGGAGAGATCCTTTCCCCTTCTAAGCCACTTTCGCCTGTCACCCAGCCAAACCAGTAAGTTCTACGCTGCACTGACGAGGGGCAAAAACCCCAAAACAGCTGTCTGCATCTGAACTTAACTGGTTTGGCTAAAATCCTTTTCACTTTGCAAAGCTCCTGTGAGCTACATTGTGAATTGAGTATAATTACATCCAATAGAGTGCGCTGTGGAGTTCCTCAGCTCTTTTCCCATAAGCCTTTGCTTTATGCAAATCAGTCAGTGAGGTCTGATAGGCGAGTAAATCCTCACACCAACCAATTTATTGGTGGCTCTCCCTAAGGAGAGATCCTTTCCCCTTCCAACGGTGCTAGGCATGATAGGATTACGTGAACACAAAATAGAAATTAATTTGTAACAAACTCACAGTGCATCTGCAGCAAAATCTGCAATAAAAACTTTAATTATGGATTTTGACTCCCCCATTAAAGTCAATGGGAAAAATCGGCAACAAATCCGAGGAGTACCAACAACAGAAATTGACTCGCTGCAGTTTTCACAGCTGCACCACAGGTCAATTTCTGTTCAGATTTTTCTGCCACAGCATGGAAGCGATTTCTTAAAATCCACATTGTTGCTTCTGTAATTCGCCATGGATTTATCACATTTAAATCCTCAGAGTATCCACCCTGTGATCAGGATCCAGCTTTCTGACCAGGTGTTTAGCAGGATACAGTATGTGATAATCTATTAGTGCAACATCTTATTTTCAGAATATGAACTGGAGTTTGGTGGTAGATTAAGGAATCCTATTTAAGGAAAGGTGCTTACCTCCACTTGATCTGTCATTAGAAAAAGATATACTTATGTCTTGTGATCTGCTTGCACTTTGTGGGGATATATCTGCAATGTCAGGTTGTGAAGGGGTCTTGCTGCTGCCGCCATTATTTGAGCAGTCATTATCACTGGAGCTCCAAACAATATCGGCTGGATCTTTTACACTTTCATCTGCTGAAGTTTCTGTAATAACACAAGCTATACTTTAGAAGTATTCCTTCTATAATTGCTTTAATTTAGGATTATGTAATCAAAAAAGAAGCTGACACGGCTGATATTATCTTAACATTTTGCACATAGAAAAAAAAACCTTAAGCATACCATATATTACATAGAATATCAACTACAAATTCTTCAAAATCTACTTATCACCCAATTTCAAACATTAGGTTCCCCCTTAGTATGAAGTACATGTGTGCTGAGAAACAAAGAAGGCAGTGTACCCATCATGTTCTGTTCAGAACCTCCAATGCAGAGGTGAAAGACTGACCCCATGGGATCTGTTCACTACGGACCCTATTAATTACAATAGGCCTGTCAGGTTTCCACTGTGATGTTAATAGTAATAATGGAAAAAATAGCGCACAGTACGAGGGAAACCCGATGGGCCTATCGTAATTAATAGTTTGTCGTGTGCCGTAGGTGTCTGTAGTGAAAGGATCCTGTGTGGTCAGTTTTTCACCTCTGCGACGGAGGTTCACAAAGATGTGAACCAGGCCTAAGGCTTGGTCTACATAGCACAGGATTACAGTCAGATTTTTAAGCAGATTCTGTATTTAGAATCTGCAAAAATCCAACTGTAATCCTGTGCCCACAGCCTGCAATAGAAAATCCGTGCTGTAGGCTACACAGCACAGATTTTCTACTGTGGGGTTTCTAAACTGCCGTCCCTCTGTCAGAAAATAGAAAATGTTCTATCTTCCGATTCCCATACAATTGTATTGTTTGGGAAGACGCCGAGAAAAATAAAAGCGCCGGCATATTATACAACATGTTTGCCGTGCAGTGTAAATAAATGGATAACTTTACTATGTGGATCGGTACAATGATATAAATTTTATATAGTTTTTATGTTTTATTACTTTTGACAATAAAAATTAGTCTATAAAAAAAATTGGGTTTTTATGTTGTCCTATTCTAACAGCCAGAACTTTTTAATTTTTCTGCATTCGGAGCCGATTAAGGGCTTGTTTTTTGCGGGATAAGTTGAGGTTTTTTATTAGTACCATTATGGGGTTCATATGATGCTTTGACCGCTTTTTATCAAGGTTTTTGTGAGGCGTTTTCAACGAAATACAGCAATCCTGGTAGTGTTTTTTATTTTTATAGCGGTCACTGTGCGGTATAAATGACATGCTAGCTTTACTCAGCAGGTCGATACGATTACAGAGATACCCAATTTGTATATATTTTATAACGTTTTACACTATAAAAACACGTTTTTGCATCGCCATAGTCTGAGAGCCATAAGTTTTTCTGTGTACGGAGCTGTGATGGGGCTTGTTTTTTGCGGGATGAGTTGACATTTCTATTGATATCATTTTTGGGGGGACAAGGGTTTTTGATCAGTTTTAAATCCGGTTTTGAAAGGCAGGGTGAAGAAAATACTGCAATCCTAGTAATGTATTTTATATTTTTATTTTTAACAGTGCTCACCGCGCAGTATCCGTGACAAGTTAGTTTTACTGTGTGGGTCAATACGATTACAGCGATACCCAATTTATATAGTTTTTTATGTGGAAGCGCTCTTTAAAAAATAAAAAAAAGTGTTTATTATTGTGTAAAACAATATCTATGCATCACTATCTTCTGATAGCCTTAAATTTTTTATTTTTCCGTATACAGAGCTGTGTTAGGACTGTTCTTTTTTGCGGGATGAACCGACGTTTTAATTGGTACAACTCTGGCGTTTATATGAGTTTTTGATAGCTTTTTATTCCACTTTATGTGCTGTGGGATGTAGGCAAAAAAATAAAATTCTTTGATTTTTTTTTCCGGTGTTCACCGTGCGGATTAATTAATGTGACATATTTATAGGGTAGGTCATTACGCGGCAATACCAAATATGTGTACTTTATTTATTTTTTTAATCTTTTTTTGGGGCGATTGGTGTTGGTAAAGGCAAAAAGGGTGGTGTTTCTATTTATTTTTTTGTGTTTGTGTTTCACTTTCTTCACTTTTCCCCACTGAGGATTTGTATCAGCGACCCTCAGATCACTGACACAAAAACAAATTAGTAGACCGTAAAAACCTGTAGAATTCATCCAAGAAGTTATTTAGTGTCAAATGCGAATGGTGTAAAAAAATTAAACATTTTTTTTTTAAACAAAATTCTGCAGTAATTTATTTGTAAACTGAAACTACACCCCTCCCCCCAAAGAAAATACAACTTATCACACATAAGACCTCATATAACTGCATCACATTAAATGTGACAAAGTATGTACGCAAGAATTCTGACCCTTAGTAACCTTAGTAAATCATCTCCAATATTTATACAGTGCAAAACACCAAAACTACAACAATAGTACAAATCCTAGGACTGAATAAAACATAACTTTTAATAGTACATCAATAAAACACATCACTAATTGCCTAACCTAGAAAGACCCTAAGCTATTCCCTATAATGTTAAACACTATCTACAAAAATGGGGAAAGCCGCCCTAATAAGAGCGCCCCCACCAGGAACCTAACTATAAGATCCTAAGAATACCCTACACGTAAAACCTTGAAAACGAGAACCATGAGCCTCCAAACTTCAAAGGCTCAAATGTCACACCTGCTCTCAATCCCAGACTCTTGATACCTAGGATAGCGAGTGTAACCTATAGGTCAAAGTCTTTCACTTTTCTGCTAAAGTGGGAGTTATTTCAGGGGCATCTTTCAACCTCACGGGAACCAATCACACACAAAATAAAAGAATCCTTCAGTCCCAGTAGTGGAATTGAGAATATAAGATCCAGACTTAGTCAAAGTAATAAACACAACTCAGGAAGTTTCTAATTTGAATTTAGTGCAATAAGACAACTTCTATGATGCATAGATACTACATAACACATTTGAAAGTAGTTCAAGTTCTCATTTACCTTCATCAGATACAACTGAGTGGTCCAAGAGCTGAACATTTTGTGATTTTCTTTCAGATGATCTGGATGACTAACAAAAGGGAGGGGGAAAAAAAAAAAGTATAAAAATTCAATACACATCTTCAAAACTTTCAGTGTCCACCAGGTTGTTATATCCTGAGTATTAGCGTATTGGAGTATTATTAGACCCTGGAGTATCATATTCTGGAGAATAATGCCACAGACATAATAGTTGATATAACGACCTAAAAGAACCAAAGTGAAACCGCTTACCCTAGCCTGACATCCATCAAATCCTTCAGCACATCGCATCCATGCTTTGCTGAGAGACTGGGGCATCAATTCAGACTTCGTTAAGGTTTTTTTGCCACCATGCTGTAACTCATCTGGAAAAAGGGCATGAATCTTATCAGACGTTCGCTTCCCCTGTAAGATAAACATTAATCAATTAAATACTGATTGTAGATTTTTTAACATTCTATTTTTCCGAGCTGCTTTTATCAGCGGTTGCACTAGCATGTGAACATTGCATGCTATGTGACCTGTGCAGAGGAGTCTGGGCAGGAAAGGCAAGTATCTGAGCTGTGTCCCAAACCGATTTGTCAATGGTGGGTTCGGTCTATGGTATATAGAAGTTTAGTAGGATTCTTAGGGCATGTCCCCACTGCACGGGTTTTCGGTCGGTTTTTTTAGCCGGTTTGGCCGAAAATGAGCACAATGGTGCTCTATGGAAAACCTGTGCAGCAGTCCCCACTGCACGGGTTTTCCACCCGGCGCTTTTGCCGCCGGCGGTACGGCGCCAAAACATTATAGAAGCACAATCTTCCGTACGAAAACCGGACGGAATATGTGCATGTCTATGGGAGGGGGGAGGGCTATTCTCCGCTCATCGCGGAGAAAAGCCGTCCCCCCCCGCGGCCGTGGGGACGGCTGCAAAACAGGACAAATACCGGCCGGCAAACCGGCCGGTATTTGTCCACTGCCGTGTGGATGCGCCCATAGCCGTCTGCAAATGATCACAGGCAGGATTTCAATAAAAGGCAACACTATTATATATATAGGTAACACAGGATTCAACATTCGAAATAGGTGATGGACACAGCCCTCGCTCTCCTTCTCCCTGCACACTGACCCTTACACAGGTCGCAGAGCACGCCCACAACACTCTTACATAGAGGCCAAAAAAGAAGATTTATTAGTCATGTATAAAATGTAGACAGCGTAAACTCAGACTACATAGTATAAAGATGTGCCAAACTGATCATAAATGGCTTACACCATATGAGACATTGGACGGATCTTACATAATATTTTCTAACTTTAAACTGGTTGGTTTAATATATGCTAATAACTGTGCCAAATGTTGGCACATTTTTGGGATCACAATGCTCCATGTTAAGCCCACCTTCCCGTAATAACTGAGGTATAAGGCATGGACAGTAATTTATTGGCACAATTGCCATAGTAAATCTTCTCCAATGAATCATCTACAGGCACCAGTTTCCTGTGACCCTGTGGCTGCTAAAAGGTGTATCTACCAGAGTAGAGCATCAGCTCAGCCAAGATGACTGCCCATAATCATCTATGAGAAGTAAAATGAATCAAAAAAGTACAGTCAGAAAATAGAAACCAACAGGAAGAGATCATGGGGAGAATTTTGCATCACTAGAATGTCAGAAAAAAGTTGTTATGGGAAAGGAGCTGAGAAGCTCTAGCGCCCTCTTTAGGATGTAACAAATCCTCAATTTGCTTTTGACCCTCTGGATCTTTGGAAAGCAAGAAGGGATTTTTTTTGCCAAGCCAGCATCACTCATCTGCAGACAGGCTGTTTCGGGGTGTTTGCCCCTCGTCAGTACAGAGCAGAGCGATGCTAGCTTGGCTGAATGGGAGGCAATGAGTAGCTCAGAAAGGGAAGATCTCTCCTTAGGGAGAGCGCCTATACAGGTGTGTGGAGATTCGAAATTGCCTTTTTGCACTCCGCAAAGCATCTGCATATCACAAGGCATTATGGATGCGCCCTCTTTTGGATGCAACAAATCCTCAATTTGCTTTTGACCCACTGGATCTTTGGAAAAGTAGAAAACAGTTGTAAATGCAATCCCAACTGCATCGCATCCATCCAGTGAAGGGCCCTACCTTGAGGGCATCCGCATTCCCTTGCAGCTTGCCCGGCCTATGCTCCACTGAAATCTTGTAGGGCCAAGAACCATCGTGTGACTCGGACATTGTTACCCTTTTTTCCCTTTACCATTTCAAAGGGGCATGATCCAGTCTAAATTTTCGACCTAGGAGGTAGTATCGCAGCGAATCAAGTGTCTCTATGATGGTATAGTTTCATTCTGCCGGTGACAACTTCCTGCTGAGATAACTCGCAGAATGTTCCTCCTCATTTATCACCTGGGACATTACCGCTCCTTAGCCTACCTTGGAGGCATCCGTCTGGACCACAAACTCTCGAGCGAAGGCTGGGGCTACAAACACCAGCTGTCTACACAGCGCTGACTCAAGCTTTTGGAAAGCCTCTTCAGCCTCTGGGGACGATCTCATCATGGCAGACTTTGCTCCCTTTGTTAGATTGGTCAGGGGTACTGCTATTTCAGTGATTTTGGGGAGTAACCTGCAATAATACCCCATAATTCCCAAAAACGCTCTCACTTATTTCTTGGTCAGTGGGCAGGGCCAGTCTTGGATAGCTTCTATCTTATTTACCTGGGGTCTTATCTCCCATCTACCCACAATATATCCCGAATACCTGGCCTCTTCCATCCCTATGGCACACTTGCTTGGATTTATGGTGAAGCCGACCTTACATAACGCCTCCCCAAACTGCTTGAATTTTTCTAAGGTGACTCTCCCAAACCTGGCTGAAGATCACTGTGCCTTCCAAGTAAGCCGCCGCATATTCCCTGTGGGGACGTAGGACCCGGTTCATAGATCTCTGGAAAGTGGCGGGGGCCCCTTGCAAGCCAAACAACATCCTTACATATTGGAAGGACCTTTCTAGTGTGGAAAATACCGTCTTTTCCCTGGCTTCCTCGGCTAAAGGGATCTGCCAATACTCCTTGGTGAGGTCTAGGATGCTGATATACCAGGCTGGCCCTAGTCTCTCAATAAGCTCGTCCACCTGGGACATGGGGTACCACCTTTGACACCTAGTTGAGCTTGTGGTAATCATTGCAGAACTGCTACTCACTGTTGGGCTTTGGGACTAACACAATGGGACTGCATCACCCACTTTTAGATTCTTCAATAACCCCTAGTTTCATCATCCTCTGCACTTCCTTTGTGACGATTTTCTTACAGCTCTCAGGAATCCTATAAGGTTTAAAGGGAACCTGTCACATAGGTGATGCCCCCCTTGCTGAGGGCAGCACAAGCTAGTGTCAGACCTGCTGTTTCCAGCACTGTCTCCCTTATTCTGTAAGATGCAGCAGTTTTAGAGCATTTACCCCTTAAATCTTATTCATGAGCAGGTGTTGGCTCCACCCACCAAAGGCTAGCTCCGCTCACTGACAGTTATTCACATGTTTCTACATATTCAAAGTAATAGGTTTGTCAGTTGATGTGGGCGGGGCTAGCCTCCATTGGCCGGGTTTGAAAAAAACTGACGCTCTGAAGGACTCTTCGAATGACTCTTCTGGCTGAAAACTGCAGATTTGAGCATTAAATACACGAAAACTACAGCATCTTACAGAATAAGGGACACAGTGCTGGAAACGGCAGGTCTGACACTAGCTTGTGCTGCCCTCAGCAAGGGGGGCAAAAACTATGTGACAGGTTCTCTTTAAGATTTACTTTTGCATGAGGCTCCATAAAGAACTCATGCTCTACAACCTTGGTTAGCCCTGGTGCCTCTGTAAAGAAGTCTATATTTTGCTGTAGCAGTTGCCTGCACTGGTGTTTTTGAGAAGGGGACAGTGTCTCTGTTATTTTTGCATTCTCTATGGCAGCCTATAGTAGGGAAAACAGGCAGAAAGCCTCCGGAGGGTCCCTATTCTGCCATAGTTTCAGCAGGTTCACATGATATATTTGGTAGGTCTTCCTCCTACCTGGCTGATGGACCTGATAATTGACTTCGCCCACTCGCTTGACATTTCATAGGGTCCCAGTCACTGTGCCAAGAATTTGCTCTCCACCGTGGGTACTAATATCAAATCCCAGTCCCCTGACTTAAATTGTCTCAAGTGGGCTGACCTATTGTACACTCTAGCTTGTGCTTCTTGTGTTTGAAGGAGATGCTCATTAACAATAGGGAGCTATCCGGTCCCGTAATCGGGCAACATGCTCAGTGATACTTTTGTGAGGCGTGACCTCACTCTCCCAGGTCTCTTTGGCTATTATCTAAAAGACCTAGGGGATGTCTGCCGTGTAGTAATTCAAAAGGTGAGAAAACTGTTGAAGCCTGGGGCACCTCCCTGATAGAAAATAGTAGGTAAGGTAACAGGTAATCCCAATCCCGACCATCCCTCTCCAGTACCTTTTATAACATGGCCTTAAAGGCCTTGTTAAAACGTTCCACCAGGCCACATGTCTGTGGGTGACAAACGGAGGTGCGCAGTTGGGAAATCTTCAACACCTTACACAGTTCCTGCATTACTCTTGACATAAATGGGGTCCCTTTGTCTGTCAGAATCTCCTGGGCAGTTCTGTTCGGGAAAATATGTGCCATAATTCCCTAGCGATAACTTTAGAAGAGGCCTTCCTCAAGGGCACTGCCTCAGGGTACCAAGTGGCATAATCCATTACAACTAGAATATACTAGTGATCTAGCCGACTTCACCAGGGGCCCAACCAAATCCATTGCTATTCTCTCAAAGGCTACCTCAATAACAGGCAACAGAATTAGCAGGCTTCGGAAGATCACGACCGTGGAGGCAACCTGGCACACGGGGCAGGACTGGCAAAAATCCTGAATTTCCCGGTAGCACTCAGGCCAGTAAAATTGGGGTAGAATTCGCTCTACGTCTCATCCACTCCCAAGTGTCCCCCCAACACATGGCCATGGGCCAGGTCCATTACCACACATCTATAGGGTTTGGGAACCAGAAGTTGTTCTACTACTTCCTCACAGATTTTGGTCACCCGGAATACAGTAAGTTCCCATTTACTGTAAAGTGAGGAAATCTTTCCTCTTCCCCCCGACTCTTAAGAGTACCACATCAAGTACCACCACGCTGTTAAAGACACCTTTTAGGGTTTCCTCCTGCAGTTAAGCAGTCCCAAATTTCCCCAGGACACAACAAGGTCTGGGACAGTCTCATCAAGGGTGAACTCACCCTCACCAACCCCTACCATGATGGAGAGCGGAAACTACCTCATGGTCAGTGCTCTCAGGGCTGTCTGGTTATGTTGGGTGCTTCAGCAATACTGCACTTTCCCACAGACCCCAAAGCAGAGGGCAATTCCAGCCAATTATCTTGTGGAACAGCCGCTGCACAATTCCTACGTGGTGCGACACCGTACCCTATCAGATTTTAGAGTCACTTGGGTCACTGGGCAAACTCTGGTATCCCCATGCATACATGTGACTCCCAAAGTTTTCCCGGGGCCCAGTACATGTGGGATATGGGCTATCAGGAGAGTGACCAAGCTCCCAGAGTCCAGGAGTCCCATGACGTGGTTGCCATTTATCCTAATTAGACAGAGTGTGAGTCCTTTCTCAGTGTTCGGAACACGTCGGCTCGCAAACATGTAAGTACGCCGCCCCGCAGAACAGTGCAAGGGTTCCAAGCTGAGGGGACACTGGGCCGCTATATCCCCCGAAGCATGGCATCTCTAGCAGCTGATCTCGCTGACAGTGGGTCTGGCTGTTGGTTCTGGCATGCTCTTGGCCTTGGAATGGACTTTGCTAGGGAGTTTAAGACCCTTTCTCTGGATTTCAGAGTCATTCCAGGCAAGTCAGTACAGAGAGGTTAAAGGTCCTGGGTCAGCCATGGAGTTCTCCACGGCCTGAAATCTCTTCAGCAAGTAATTTCCCTGCATCACCCCGCACTGGCTTGGGAAGAGCATGCACAAAGCAGCCCTTCACTACCCTCTCCACCATCCGGACTACAGAACAGACATCCAGTTGCAGCCATTTCTGGACGAGGTGCAGGAGATTGAACATTTGGGACCTTGAAAATTCATACTTTAAGGGTGCTTTTCTGCAAAGGGGACAGGACAACTGAACCGTATTAAAGGGAGGATGGATGGAGCCATGTATCACCAGATTTAGTCCAACAACCTCCTTCCCTTACTAAGAGCATTAAAGATGCATCATAGATAGGTCTTCCAGAATGACAATGATCCGAAACACAAAGTCAGGGCAACTAACTAGTGGCTCCATAAGAAGCATTTCAAGGTCCTGGTGTAACCTAACAAGTCTCCAGACCTGAACCCAATTGAAAATCTTTGGTGATAGCTGAAACTCAATGTAGCCTGGCGACAGCCCCGAAACCTGAAAGATCTCTATGGAAGAGTGGGCCAAAAGAACTGCTGCAAGAACTAGATACAACATCTGACCTCTGTAATTGCAAAAAAAGCCTTCTGTACCAAACATTAACTTCTGTTTTTTTATTGTATTAAATACTTCTTTCATTGCAAAAAAAACCTACAATGTAATTTTCTGGAATTTTTTTTACATTCTGAAAAACTTCCAAAATCGCCAGTGTCAAATACTTTTTTTCCCCACGGTATATGTATACACACATGCACAGCCATAGTCAAGTATTGTTTCCATGTTTAAAAAAAAAAGGTATGCTGTACATCTAAATATGTCTGAGACATGCATTAAAACTTCTATATGGGAAGCCTTTTATACAAAATTTTAGGAAACGTCTATATAATGAGTTTCTAAAAAACTATAGGTATGTATGTATGTATGGGTAAACATTGAAATTGCATCAGTATTGCGAAAGCTACTAAATACTTTCCTGTTGAGGCATTTTATTATTTTAACATACAAAACACCCAGCATACCTTTGACTATTGATCTTCTGGGAAATCAAAAATGCATTACCTACCTATCTAGGCAGCCTATATAAATCTAAACAAATTAGAATTTCAGTACTAAGAAGCAAAACACTAAAAATTCAGGAGTTACATCACAAGAATTACTGGCTTTTCTCCAAACATAAGTGATCAGCTTCAGGAAGCATGTGAATCACATGTGCAGTGCATGAAGCAAAAACAGTAATAACTATCCCAAAACGGCTTGGATTTAAAGAGGTTATTTGAACCCATGATGACAGCACCTTTTAAATATGCTTACAGAATCCATAAGGAAGTTACAACATTCAAAATCCTATAAAAACTGCAGAAGTCTCTGAGTAAATAGCAGGATCCCAAGTCCAGAGTCGTCCTAAAAAGTGCATTCTGCAAACATAGCCAATGCACAGCTGATTATCGTCAATTTACACCCATATCTGCCAAGCATTGTACCTCACAGACTAAAACACTCTTAACACTTCTGCACTATTTTTTCCAGGGCTGTGGAGTCGGAGTCGTGGAGTCGGAGTCGTGGAGTCGGTGCCTATTTTGCAGGAGTCGGAGTCGTCATAAAATGGACCGACTGACTCCCAAAATATATAATAAGTTGGTCCAGTTAGTTGTTTTTTTATATCAGATAATTTTTATTAAACAATGTATGCAGATACAGAATAGAACGTCTCTTACCATTATTTTTTACATCAGGATACATACATATACAATCATTTTGCTCTTTATATAAAAAACACTAAGAGTAAATGAATATGTCCATACCATATATCTTGATACGTGCTTTCAGCAGTATTAGCATACAACCATAAACAAACCCCAACCATTCCACCAAACCAAGAGCAGTACCCATGATTTTTTTTTTTTTTTGCAACTTTTAATCAAGGACAGAAGTCACTTTGCCAAGAGTGTCTACTCCTTTTCTTCAACTAACAGTAATAGGAATAGACAAGGCTCCCATTCCTTGCGCCATTCCTGAATTATGTAGCAGTAAGGAACGAGAAGGCAAACCTGGGGAATTGAGCCAAGGGCTCCATATACCTTCATATTTTCTCAGAGCATTTCTTTTTAAGTATACGCCCCTCTCCAATCTGATGACATTATTTAATTTGTTTACATATTCGGCTATGGTTGGTGGAGAAGACTGAATCCATCTAAAGGCAATGAACTTTCTGGCCATATATAACATTCGGGAAATGCTAATTCTTTGTTCCACATCAAATACTATATCTTCTAAATAGCCAAGTACACAGTGCAGTGGGTCTAGAGGGATATCAATTTTATGAACTTTGCTAATTAACTGGATAACCTCTTTCCAGGAGTTGCCCAATTGCCTGCACTCCCATATCATGTGCAAAAGCTGGGCCTCCTCCATTTCACATCGTGGGCAACTGGAGTCTGACCTAATACCCCATTTGAATAGCTGGAAAGGAGTTTTATAAGCTCTATGCAACAACATAAGCTGTGAATATCTTTTTGCCTCACTTAAACACCAATCTCGCAAGGCTCAAAACACTATCCCATTGTTCTGTACTGGTCCAGTTAGTTTGATGCAGCGCAAAGAGCAATTTTATATACAGTCATCTTACTAATCTTATACATAAATGTGACTTGCAAGTATTTGGCATCTGCTTAGTTCTGCAGAATCTTGTCATGTAAATGCATTGTTACTGTTTTGCTCCTAAAAATCAAAATGTTAATTTGTATTATTTTGTTAGTATTTGGGAAATCTGCCTTTGGTTTTCAATACTGCCTCAATCCTTCTGGGCTCTGGATCAGATTCAATCATATCTTGACCAAAATCTGATCCAGGTCTCTTCTACACATTCAAAAGATCAAAACAGTGTTACCCTTTTGCTTGTCAGTGTCTGTTCTAGCTAAATAGCTTGATTATTGTATCATAAGATGATAAACAGCCTGATGTGACCATTTTACTACAGTAAAGTTATCACTTAAACATGCGCCGTGTATGAGGGAGTCAGGAGTCGGAGGTTTGGGAAATTGAGGAGTCGGGGCTTTGGTTTGCCGTCTCCACAGTCCTGATTTTTTCAGACATTTTCTGGTTAACCATCGGACAACATAGCGAAAATCTACCAAACTCCATAGTAGTCCTTTGGATCTGGCGGGCACTGCCAGTGTCCGCTGTAAAATGGGTCCTTTTCCACCTCTACAACAGAGGTTCAATACCAAACCTCCGAGGCAGATTTGAACCAGGCCTATTATTCATGCATTCTCTTGCTGCTGATCTGTTCCTCCACAGCATCACCATCTCATGCACTGGGCTATTACTAACAGCCTCTGGTCTTGGTGACCTTGATTGTATCAGTTCCCAATCACATGATGACCATAATAACTAATAGAGGAGGGTGCAGGAAGTTTGTTTGCAGCAGCAATCATTCCTAGTTCTCTCTCTCCTTTTATCTTCATGGTTTTGCCAAAATCTACAGCTCACACAAATACAACTGTGTGAACAAACACTACATGTGCTCTAGCACAGGTGGAACTTAAAGGGGTTGTCTCCCTACATTGATTCGTCTTGTTTTCATTTTGAATTTAGGGGCGTGTTTACTGGCTTCTACTAGGCTGCAGTTGAAGCCAGGTCTGTAGCTATAGCAACCAGTGCTGGCAGCCTATTAGGAGAGATCAAACCGGTCTGTAGCTATAGCGATCTGAGGAGCTGATGCAGCCAATACAAGAGGGGATATCTCAGAATATCGTAGGATATGGTTAATGGAAATATATTGCAAAGTAACTTGTTTTTGCAAGATCTTTAACATAAAAATCAATCCTTGTAGCAAGACAACCCCTTTAAGAGCCAGTTATAGTGATACAAAGGCTCCTGATTGCTGCCCAACCTGGAGAAGGCACTGCACCGAAATTAGTGTCTACAGCTGTAACACAGCCCATTACCAATGGAGCTCACAGATGTTCTTCCCCAACCGTTACAGCAGTGCTTTCCCCCATCTCAGTTCCAATGCATCAGGAGCAGTCTGCTTTTGTAGCAATCTGCTCTTTAACTTCCTGAGCAGTCACAGCAAACGCCTTTTTTTTGTTTTTTTTTTTTGTTGGGGACATGTGGACAAAATTGCTAGTACCCTTCCGTTAAAGAAAGAAAAACACAGAAATAATTTGAAACTGACAAAAGTAATACATTTAAATTTACTGAAAATCAACCAGTGAAAATCAGACATTGCGTTTCAATTGTGGTTAAAACAAAAACAGGCCTGGAAAAAAAATGATGGTATCCCTAGAAAAGATTGAAAGTAATTTGACACATTAACTTAAAGGGTTTGTCTCACGACTGGATTTCATCCTTCCTTGGTGCTGTCTTAAGAGCTGGAGTTTTGAAATCGGGGGCGGGAGTACTGGCTTCCTCGAGTCCTCTCCCCCCTCCCTTCATCTAGTTGACGTCATGCTGCTGTGATAAGATGCCGGAGATACGGCCTATGAGGGAGAACAAGCAGGTCGGTGACTATAGAGACCTCAGCAGCCCCTGGAGCCACTAAAAGCAAGTTATCTAGAAATCAGTAGGAGATTTGTTATTGACATATTTTGCAAACTTGCTTCTTTTTTGAAGATCTTTAATTTGAATGACAATCTTTGTAGTGAGACAACCCCTTTAAGGTTGCCCTATAATTTGCGTCACAGGTGTCTACAAATTTGTAATCAGTCAGTCTGTCTATTTACAGGGTGAAAAGTAGTCACTGTGCTGTTCGGTATCATGGTGTGTACCACACTGAACACGGACCAAAGGAAGCAAAGAAGAGAATTGGCTCAGGAGAATAGAAGCCAAAACAGCTTGACGTTTCTGTTACTACAGTTGAACATACTAGTCAGAAGGTTACAGGCCTGTAGCCAACCTTCCTTGATGTGACTGGAAAAGGAAAATTGATGACAAATTAAAAGAGACATGTATTATGAGTGGTAACCAAAGAGCCCAGAACAACTTCCAAAGAGACTAGAGGTGAACTCCAAGCAACTCCATTGCTCACTTTACCAAAGTGGACTTAATGGAAGATGACTGAGGAGACGACCACTGTTGACAGCAAATCGTAAGAAAGCAAGACTGGGATTTGCCAAAACGCATATTGAAATGCCGCAAAGCTTTTGGCAGAATGTCTTTTAGACAGATGAGACAAAACTGGAGCTTTTTAGCAAGTCACATCAGCTCTATGATCACAGATGCAAAAATGAAGCATACAAAGAAAAGAACTTTGTACCTACTGTGAAACATGGAAGAGCCTTGGTTATATTTAGGGGCTGCATTTCTCCATATGGCACAGGCTGTCTTGAATCTGTGCAGGGTACAATTAAATTTCAAGACCATTAAGGCACTTGCTCACCACTCTCCATTCTGTTCTAGGAGTATTCTGAGTAAAGGTGAGCGGTGTGTTTGTACTCAGAACTACCATAGAACAGAATGGAGAGCTGTACGCATGTGAAAACGGGTCTCCATTCCGAGCCAACACTTTTGAGATAGGTGTGAGACCCGCCCCCGTCAAACTTTAATGACATATATTTTTTAGATATCACCTTTTTGTGCATGTTTCACCCCCCCCCCCCCCCTTTTTCCAATTTAACTTGTGTATGTCCAACATAAACTGGGATTTCATGCAACTATACTAAAAATGGAGAGAGAATTTTACATGGAAATAAAATGTACTCACCTCCTACCGAGAGCTTCCCTGTCAACGCATCTCTGGTTTTCGCTGTACAACCACATAGGGTATGTTCACACGGCATATAGGGGCAAGTACCTGTGTGCGCTGCTCTTCACCAGCTGTTTGAAAGCACACGCCGGCCAGTGAGCACTTTCAACAGTGCTCCCATTGCCTCTTAGGGTATGTTGACACTGTGTAACTGCGCTGCAATACGCCCGAAATACAGCCCACAATTACAGTAAAATCATAGGACCCATTACGCGCTATAAGCAGACGGAAGTTGATGCGGCCAGCCCTGAGCGCTTTAGAAGTACGCGCAATGCTTGGGTTTGCATGGGTACTGGCTTTCATTTTGAACTCAGCAGGGAAAATCCAAAACAAGTCTGCAAAGTTCACACAACATTAAATGACATGCTTTGGATTTAAAATCTGTACCGCCACTCAGTTTATGTGTAGACTTTACATGGATTTTGTCTGCAGCATGTGAAGGAGATTTCTTAACCCCTTCCTAAAAGCCAGTCATAATTTTTTGGTTCTCATTTTTCTTTCCTCTCGCCTTCCAAAAGAGATAATGGTTTTATTTTTCCACCTAGACAGATACATAAGGCTTTTTTTTTTTCTAGGAGAAGATTAACTTTTTAATGGTGCCATGAACCATACCACAGAATGTACTGTGAAAACTTTTTTTAAAAAGTGTGAAATGAGAAAAAAAATTTACTTCCTCTATGTTTGCGGGGGTTTCGTTTTGATGGTGCGTTATCTGTATTTTGCAGGTTGGTACAATTCTTGTGATACCAAATATGTAGCACTTAAAAAAAAGTTGAGGGTTCATTTTTTGCAGGTCAAATTGTACTTTTAATTGGTACCATTCTGGGATACAAGCAACTTTTTGATCATTACTTTTTATTCCAATTACATGAGGACGTGAAATGACCACAAAAAGCCAAAACAAAAAAAACATAAATTTGGTGCGTTTGGAATTTTTTTCTTTTACGGTGTTCAGGATAAATGAAAATCTATTTTAATAGTTCAGACTTTTGTGGACTCAGTGATACCAATTATGTAAAACTTTTTTATTTGTAAAATAGCAAAAGAAGTGATTTGAACTTACTTTTTTTTTATACTTCTAAATTTTTTATTTTTTTTTACAATTACACAAGCAGTCACCCTATGGTACTTGACCACTTGGCGGGCCTGATCACTTGTAAACACTTCTGAATTATGTAAAAGGGTGTACCAAGATTGTGGTTCTATTACTTCCTGTCAAAATGGTTAACATGGCAACTATGGAAACCTTCTTTAGGCTTCAAGGTAACCAATCAGCACCCTAAAATCTCATCACCTGGGGGGGGGGGGGCTGATCGGAGGGAGGAATAGTGCACAGCACCATTCCCCATTCATTAAGACACCGCAGCATCTAGCTGGTTACACAGCAGGGATCTCTGTTTGCGGCGGGTGCCAGCTGTATTAATTAGCTGGCACCCGCCACCTATAGCGAATGCTCAGCTTGTGAGCCTGCTCCTTACTGACAATAGGACATACCTATACATCCACTGTCGGTAAGGGGTTAAACCCTTTTAAATCTCATTCACTTTGCTGCTACTGTATTCAGCTGTGGACTTTCTGTATATAATACATATCGGCTCGGTCTTGTCTGAACAAACCCTAAGGCCTTGTTCACACGGCTTATTCTGCCGCGTATTGGCGCCGTACTGCGCGCCGGATTTGCGCTTCAGTACGGCGCCAATCCGCGGCAGCAATTACGGTAATCCACTGCTCTCATTGAGAACAGTGGAATCCGTCCCCTCCTCCCCCCGCTCGGCGAATCCGATGCGGGGGAGAAAGTGACATGCACATTATTTACGGCGCGTTACGCCCCTATATAATATACAGTCTATTGGGGCCGGAGCGGCGCCCCTCGCCGCGCTCCGGCCCGCCCCCGTCCACCCTTATATTCACGGCGATTGTGCGCTCAATACGGCGCACAAATCCGTCGGAAAAACCGTGTGAAACGGCCTAAGGCCTCGTTCACACGGCTTATTTGGGATTGATTTCAGCCGTATTGAGCGCCGTATTTGCGCTGCAATACGGCTGAAATCAGTCCCAGTCATTACGGTAATCCACAGTTCTCATAGAGAACTATGGATTCCGTCTCCTCTCGCCGCTCGGCGAATTCGCCGCGGGGGGAGAAAGTGACATGTCAATTATTTACGGCGTGTACGCGCCGTGAATGATGAATGTCTATGCGGCTGGCGGCGTAATTGTGGGGCGAAATCCGGCCATGCAATTACATCGGCAATAAGCCGTGTGAACATTGCCTAAGGGTTTGCGTTATCCGTTTGTAAACTTGTCACTGTTTTAAGACCTTGACAGATTTACCAACAGGTTATGTGCCTTGCAGATGTTCTTGTGCAGGGTGTACTGGGAAGGAAGCTGGCATCATCCATATATGCTACCACGGGCAAAACTAAAGTCAAAGCAACCCAAGGGTTGATGGGGCAACTCACTTGCAAGAACACTGGACTATTTTCTAGGGGATAATAAGTTGATGGTTTCTGCTTTCCAGCACTACTATGTGGGTTCTCCAAAATGTTGTGCTATTATCCACACTTTTAACTAGTTGCCAACCACCCACTGACTACATATGCCCGAGTGGCCGGCTCTTAATTCTGCAAATGTGTCCTGGAACGTACTGGCAGGGTTTGCATAGAGATGGTGCAGCTGTAGGAGGGGAGTGCTGGCTTTCAGTAACAGCCAGGCTCTTCAGGGAGAAGGCATGGAAGGTTTATTACCATTTCTGCCTTCCCAATTGCTGTATACACATCGCTCAATGAGTACTGTATACACAGCTCAGCAGGAAACCTTCAGGCTTGCTACTTCTTTCTCTTACTGGGAATCCCATGATAATCAAGGATCGGTAACTCAAGGTGCTGTTGGGTCTTAAAGGGACATTTCCATCAAAAAGGAGTATTTTTGTTAAAATCAATATTCCCTGAAAAATATTTTTTGTAGCTTTTTTTACACATATTTTAGCAGTCCTATGCAATTAAAATCTTATCCTTTTCTAGCTGTGATTGTGGAGAGATAAAACTCCTGAATGGCAGACTAATCTCACTTTACTTTTGGTGCTTCTTATCTCTATGCAGTCTCATTACAATTAGTAGATAATGACATAACAAGCACTCTATTGTTCTCTGGACGAGGATAGATAAGACTAGACCACAAAAAAATAAAAAGGAAAATGGGGTAGTCTATTCTGCAAGAAGGGGAGGGGGAGGTTAACACACCTATCAGGTCTAGCTGATAACATTAAGGCTGCATTTACATGGACTTGCCGACCCGTATTTTGTCGGCAAGCCCTCCCCCTATACACCCACATGTTTATGTTCTGCCCGAAAACCGGGCGGAAGAATGAACATGTTCTAAGTTTTTCGGACCGCTGGTGGTGTAGGAAACAATCCAGCGGAAAATCCGTGCAGTGGGGACTGCTGCATGGATTTTCTATTGAAGTCTATGGGGAGCGTTGCTTGTCGGTTTTTAGACGGATTGTAAAACCACAAGCAGTCGGAAAACCCGACAAAACCTGTACCATGGGGACAAGCCCTAAGGATATGTCCAGACAGTGGTTTTTCGGCGCTGAAAGCGCCAGTACCGAAACATCTATATATGTAGATGTGTTATTTCTGTGTGTAGGTAGTATTTATGTAAATGACCAGTATTCAGTGATCCTAAATAGGGTGATGTACAAATAAAAAAAAGAAGTGGTAAATTCTACTGCGTAAACAATCAAAGAATCGCAATTCACTAATATCAGTACGTGTCTAGCATGTGAGTGGCGTAAATTTACCAATAGCTGCTGCATTTCCCACCCTAGGCTTATACTCAAGTCAATATGGTTTCACAGTTTTTTCTGGTAAAATTTAGTACTTTAGCTTATATTCAGGTCGGCTTATACGCGAGTATACAGGTGCTTTCACACGGTGCGTCTTTGATGCGGTTTTTAAATGCACTTTTTGTGCAGGAAGGCACAGCAGTTAATGCTGTAAATTGCTGCACAAAAATCGCGGATTACCTGCAATTTCTGTGCAGCAATGTACAGCATTAAAATGCTGTGCGTTCCTGCACAAAAAACGCATTGAAAAAACGCATCAAAGACGCACCGTGTGAGAGCACCCTACTACACAGAAATTAACTGGATGTTGTGCAAAGTGGGACAGCTGCGCTCTCCAGAGAGGAGGCAGGGTAAATTTATCCAATAAAAAAAATAGGAAATTCTCCAGCACAAAAAGCCTAGACTTTAAAAGCCTGTAGTCCACTCTACAATGAAAAGCATTTGCTTAAGTCACATCAGAGGACGGTGGCTGTATAGTTTTTAAAACTTTTTCTTTAAAGTCTAGGTTTTAACAGTTTTTTGGTGCTAGAGAATTTCCCACTTTTCATTGATACGCCAATACTCATGGTCCATCGGAACCCCTGAGCATCAAGACAGTGTTCATACATTGGAACAGTTACTTATCTACATTTGGAAGGCAGGTAGGCAATAATCTTTTTTCTTTTTGCTTAACCCCTTAACGACCACGCTACATAGCCGGCAGGTGTTAGCGGCTAATTACACTATCCCGCGCTGGCACCATCCCACACTGTTTAACCCTTTAGACGCTGCGGCACTTTAACCCTAAATGAATGAGAAACGGTGCCGCGCACCGTTCCTCACTCCAGTCGGGAGTCCCCGCAGCGAAATCCATCGGGGTTCCAACCGGTTAACATGGCAGCTCCATCGCTGCCATGTTTTTGGTTTTGCTAATTCGTGCCCCAGACAGGTAGAAGTGAAACCGACATATTGGTACCAGGGCTGTGGAGTCGGAGTCGGTGCCTATTTTGCAGGAGTTGGAGTCGTCATAAAATGGACTCCGAAAATATATAATAAGTTGGTCCAGTTAGTTTGATACAGTGCAAAGAGCAATTTTATATACAGTCATCTTGCCTATCTTATACATAAATATGACGTGCAAGTATTTGGCATCTGCTTAGTTCTGCAGATTCTTTCCTGTAACTGCATTGTTACTGTTTTGCTCCTAAAAATCAAAATGTTAATTTTTATTATTTTGTTAGTATTTGGGAAATCTGTCTTTGGTTTTCAGCACTACCTGAATCCTTCTGGGCTCTGGATCAGACACAAGCAGGTCTTGACCAAAATCTGATCCCAGGTCTCTTCTACACATTCAAAAGATCAAAACATTGTTACCCTTTTGCTTGTCAGTGTCTGTTCAACCTAAATAGCTTGATTATTGTATCATAAGGTAATAAACAGCCTGATGTTACCATTTTACTACAGTAAAGTTAACATCAGTTAAACATGCGCCATGTATGAGGGAGTCAGGAGTCGGAGTCTTGGGAAATTGAGGAGTCGGGGCTTTGGCTGACTCCACAGCCCTGATTGGTACACCCTAATGCACTGTATTACAATGCATTATGTTGTAGAAATGATCAAGCCCCCTAGTGGTAGAACACCCTTGGGAGACAAAGTTACAGCTGCTGGGTCTTATCCAAACCAGATTACCTCTGCAGTAAGAATTTCCCATGTATTCCACCAATTTCACCCCACCTGCCCACTGCCCCAAATCCATTACTCCCCCGCAGAAACCTGCAACACCTTAACCCTCGCACTCTCTCTGAATCTCTTTCTCCTCTCTCTACCATCTTCTCATTTGCTGACCCAGACGCAGCCACCACTTTCTACAACAACACAATCACCTCCACTCTTGATACTGTCGCCCCTCTCGCGCACAAGAGCCCGCAAAATCAACAGACAACCCTGGCACACAGACTCCACCAAACACCTGAGGCGAGCTTCTAGAGTTGCTGAACGCCACTGGAAGAAAACCCGCTCCACTGCTGACTTCACCTTATACAAACAATCACTGTATACATTTAAGTCTGCACTCGCATCAGCCAAACAGGATTACTTCACCACCCTCATATCCTCCCTGTCTCACAACCCCAGACAACTGTTCAAAACCTTCAATGCTCTCCTCCGTCCACCAGCACCCCTCCCCCATCTTTCCTCTCAGCAGATGACTTCGCCACTCACTTCCTAAATAAGATCAATCTCATCAGACAAAGCTTCACCCTGCAGTCCCCTCCATCTGTCTCTATCCCTGCAGTGTCCCCACATCCCACCTCTACACCTGCTCATCACTATTCCCCCATATCTTCCTTCTCTACTGTCACTCATGACAAGCTCTCCACTCTACTGCCCAAATCCAACCTTACTACCTGTAATCTTGACCCACTGCCATCTCACCTCCTCCCTGACCTTAGTGTTGTCATCATCCCAGCCCTCGCCCATCTCTTCAACCTATCATTAACCTCTGGCATCTTTCCTTCCTCCTTTAAACATGCGGCCATCACACCCATCCTTAAGAAACCCTCTCTTGACCCCACTTGTCTTTCCAACTATCGCCCCATCTCACTGCTTCCATTCGCCTCTAAGCTCCTTGAGCAGCACGTCTATCTTCAACTGTCCTCTCATCTATCCACCAACTCTCTCCTTGACCCACTGCAATCTGGCTTTCGACCCCACCACTCTACAGAAACCGCCCTAACCAAGGTCACTAACATTCTAGTAACTGCCAAAGCCTCACGCCACTACTCTGTGCTTCTTCTTCTTCTAGACTTGTCCTCTGCCTTTGACACTGTTGACCATTCACTCCTCCTACAAATCCACTCCTCGCTCGGCATCACGGACTGGGCCCTTTCCTGGATCTCCTCCTACCACACTGATTGGACATTCAGCGTCTCTCACCCGCGCACCACCTCCTCCCCTTGCCCGCTCACTGTTGGTGTCCCCCAGGGGTCTGTCCTGGGCCCACTACTCTTTTCTATCTACACTCTTGGTCTTGGTCAACTAATAGCATCACATGGCTTTCAATACCATCTGTATGCTGATGATACCCAACTCTACATCTCCGGCCCAGATATTACCTCTCTACTCTCCCGGATCCCTGACTGTCTTTCGTCCATATCCTCCTTCTTCTCCTCATGTCTCCTGAAGCTAAACGTGGAGAAAACTGAATTCATCATCTTTCCACCGTCCCACTCCATCCCTCCCCCTGATCTCTCTATCACAGTCAATGGCTACACTCTCTCACCAGCTCCACAAGTCCGCTGCCTTGGGATAACCCTTGACTCCAATCTGTCCTTCAAACCCTCACCTCTGCCTGCCGCCTCCACCTGAAAAATATCTCCCGAATCCACTCACTCGTTAACTTCGAAAGCACAAAAATGCTGGTCCATGCCTGTGTCATTTCCCGCCTAGACTACTGTACTGCAACATTCTTCTCTGTGGCCTCCCATCCAGCACTTTCACTCCCCTCCAAACCATCCTTAACTTTACTCCCCTGCCTCTCCCCTCTGCCAATCCCTTCACTGGCTTCCCATTGCCCAGCGAATCCAGTTCAAGTTAGTAACCTTGACCTACAAGGCTCTACATAACCATTCTCCCCTCCACTTCCGGTTTCGGCGCCAACGGGATGTGAGGGGCAATGAGGAGCTCCTGCTCACCCAACTCAAAAACCGGGCAATAATAACGGTCAGTGGCTGGTGACGAGCTTTATCAGTGACCCTGGAGCTTGGATCGTGAGGAGAGGGAGAAAGCAGCGGGGGACGTGATCTGTAACGGAGAGGAGAAAGTGGAACTGAGGGAGAGGAAGCGAGGCAAGTGCTCTCACCTTGGCAGCCCGGGCGGAGGAGAGACTTGAGGAGGAGAGAGTCAGCCACGCACGAGAGGTAGTCGGGGGATGGTAGCGGCGCCGAGGAGGTGCTGAAGACTGCCGGGTGTGAGGAGGAGTGTGTCGGAGGAGAGACACAGCAGCTGTGCTGAGAGCAGTGGGGGGAAGCAGGAGCCTCACAGACACAGCGGCCACATGCAAATAGTGACTAAAACACAGACAGTGCATATCTGAAGCTGGTTAAACCTCTGTCCCTGCAGGACAGGGGTGCCCCAAGACTCCCAGAGAGGCTACAGCAGGAAGTAACCCCTGGAATCTCCCCCAGTGCTACAGGGGGGACGTGATTTGAGAAAGAACTGTTCCTGTATGAGCTGAGGGGTCTGGCAGGAATAATTAAGAAGGATCAAAGAGACTTTCAGCCCCCTGAACAGCAGGCTAACTTTGGCATCTTAGCTGAAATTTTTTGATTGTTTACCAGCTCTGCTCGATATTCCTGAAGGGTTAAAAGTGACCAGTTGTCTCACCTACTTACCAGACAGCTCCACCGACTGGAAACAGTTGGAATTACACATACATTTCCTGGATCACTTCTACTTTGCGTGTGGTCAATTCAATTCAGTCTTCTCATTAAATTATCCAGGAGCTCCATCTACTGGAGACAGTTGGACTTACACATAGTCTCCCTGGCTCTCCTACTTGGTTTGAAGACAGTTCAGTTGTCTAATTAGCTTGTCCGGGAGCTCCACCTACTGGATACAGTTGAAATTACACTCCGTTTCCTTCATCTCTGTGTATATTGTGGTGCTGAAAGGAAGAAGAGACTACAAGTATCTATTCCCAACCCTATACACAGGAGAGAACGGGTCACGGAAGTTCGCTTGCCGGTATTATTCATGGAAAAATATTTCCCAATCATGGGGAAATCTAATAAAGCAAAGTCTAAGGAATTACAGGCCGCTGACTCAGGTACCACTCCTGGCCATTCAACCCCAATTTCATCGGGCCTGCCTTCTCCAGCTTGCATGTCCGGGGCTCCTTCGCAAGATGATACCTATGAGTTAGGAGTAACAAGTGAAGGTCACCTATTGGATTACAAGAAACTGGCCATGGAGGTAGCACAATTTATCTTGCCAGACATACAAGCCACGCTGGCCGCCACGGTCTCCTCCTCTCTCCTGCAACTCCAAGCTGATCTTAAAATGCAAGACCAGAGAATCGATGAGGCAGAAGAGCGTATTCAATCGTTGGAGGATGACAACGAGATGCACTATTCAAAGATCAAGGATCTAATGCACGAGAACAAACAGCTATGGAGCAAAGTAGAGGACCTGGAGAACAGGTCAAGGAGAAGTAACTTGAGGATCGTCGGGTTGCCTGAATCAATACCACAAAAAGAGCTGTTATCCATCTGTGAGACAGAGTTACCCAAAGCACTTCAGATTCAGCATTTGTGCAAGGTGGAGAGAGCGCACAGATTGGGTCCTGACCGCAGAGAGCAAAGAGGCAGGGAAGTGTCACCCCCAGGGGCCCGAAGAGAACGACCGCGACAAGTAATTGCTAAATTCCTAGATTTCACGGACAAAACTGCCATAATCCGTGCATTCAAGCGACGCAACACCCCGGTGATGCTCAGAGGCTCCAAAATACTTGTTTTTGAGGATTTTTCGGCGGAGGTGGTTCGTAAAAGAAAGGCATTCTCCGGCATCTGCACAGATCTCTACCACAAGAAGATAAGATTCGCTCTACTGTTCCCGGCTATCTTAAAGATATTTCATAGCAACGGAAACACCTCCACGTACTATTCTCCGGAGGAAGCGAGAAGCTATCTACTTCAGAGACAATCTACATCGGCGGATAAAAGCTCTCCAAGACTGTCTCCAAACAGGTCAACTAGATCTCCGTCTCCGCAAAAGAGACAATCTTCAAGAGCTTCGGCTTCAGGACTGACGGCGGGGCTCCAGGAACAGGAAAAGGGAGCAAGTGCTGGTTCTCCAACTAGGAGACTACTACCGGAGACTCCGCTATCTGCAACGTGAAAAGAAGATATATATCCTTTGCTAAATTCTCCAGGGACAAGGGGACTTTTCTACCAGTCGGTTAAATGCTTTACTTGTTCATAGAGTTGGGGGGTCGGGGTGGGGAATGAAAATTCTTTTGTTCCCTAGGTAAAGGGAGAGGGGTGGTAGTATCTACCAAGAGGTTGAAATTGGGTTGCTCACAATGTTGGAAAAAAGAGGAGTCCAGATATTGAAGTTATGGTTTCTGTTTGCTGTTGGGATTTTAGTTCAGTTGGGGGGAGGGGAAGTTTCGAGCCTACTAAACAAGGAAATGGATAGTTTTAATTCATCATGGGCATTGCGGAGAAGGGAGTTCCGGCAGGAGGTCCCCCAGGTGGAGAGGGAGGATCGGGAGTTTTCCGATACAAGGTTAGCCAGGTATTGAAAGCGGGTGGGACAAAATTAACATGAAGATTATATCTTGGAACATTAAGGGGTTAAATTCCCCTAACAAGCGAAGGAAGGTACTAAGGCACTTGCAGAAACTCAAAGGGGACCTGGTTTTACTTCAGGAAACACACCTGAATGCGGAAGATATGGCTAGGATGCAAAAAATGTGGGTGGGGGAAGTGGTGGGAGCCCCAGCAATGAACAAAAAAGGAGGTGTCATGTTTCTCCTAAATAGAAACTCACAATGTACTGTGGTCTCCTCAAATCTGGTCTCAGACGGGAGGATCCTCCAGGTTACTTTGGACACCCCCTCAGGGAGGTTAAGCATTTATAATGTATATGCACCCACAACGCAGGACTTAGCTTTCGTCCAAACATTGGAAGCAGCTGTTCTACAGGATAGGGAGCCACAAGTAATAGTTGCAGGGGATTTCAATGGGGTCATGTGTAATAGAGAAGATAGGAAAAGGGCAGACCTGAGGAAGGATTGTCTAGGGTGGAAGGGGAGAGATTCATTGTCACGGGTGACTCTGGACCTGGGGTTAACGGATTGCTGGAGACATGGAAACCCGGAGGGAAGGGAATTCACCTTTTATTCCCATCCGCAGAATTCCTGGTCAAGAATAGACTACTTCTTCTTGAATGATAGAACGATGGGTAAATGGGTAGACTCTAGTATCCTAGATATTGTAATTTCAGATCACGCCCCAATTACGCTCACACTCCAGGATACTTTCCCTAAGGGTACCGATATACTCTGGAGACTGCCGGAATTCTTCCTAAAGGAGGAGGGTTGTTATGAGCTGGTGAAAAGCTGGTGGAAGGAGTTCTGTGAAACTAATGCGGGACATAGGGATAACCCTTTCTTATTTTGGGACACAGCAAAGGCATTCCTGAGGGGGAAGATAATAGCTTACACAGCCCATATCAAAAAGCAGACCAGGGACCGGTTTCAGACACTGACCTCGCGGGTTTGGGGGCAGTTACACAGCTTTTCTAGGCTCTTTGAAACAGGAGGATAAACGCAGGTGGAAACAGGCGAAGCAGGAGTTTGAGGGATGGCAGGAAAAATTGGACAAAATATACAGTGATCGACAAACCGTTACGTTCTTTAAATTTGGTAACAAATCAGGGAAACTTTTAGCAAACATGGCCAAAGGAAAAAGGAAAGCAACTATAATTCATGGGATCAAGGACCGCAGGGGGACCAGACATACAGACCCAAAACAAATAAATACAGTGTTTAAGGAGTATTATGAGGAGCTTTATAGGGAGGGTCACCCAGTATCAGATCAGGCCCAAACAAGCTTTTTAGATAAGCTGAAATTGCCGGCATTGTCGGAGGAGGACTTGGGCTACCTTAATGCGCCCATAGAGCTGGAGGAGTTGATGTGCACGATTAAAGGTATCCCCAATAGTAAAGCACCGGGCCCGGACGGCATTACGGGGGGCTTTTACAAACTTTTAGGCCACGATATAGGAGAGGTACTTATCCAGGTGTTTGAGGAGATCTTGGATAAAAAGAGGGTGATGTCTTCGTCAAACACAGCCCATATCAGGGTGTTTTCAACAAGGAGGGAAGGTCCCGGATTGTCCTAGCTCCTATAGGCCGATTTCATTAATCAATGTCGATATTAAAATATTTTCCAAATTGTTGGCAAACAGACTTGCAGCTGTATTGCCCAAGTTAGTGGGTCACAACCAGAATGGATTCATAAAAGGAAGGTCGGGGGTGGTTAATATCAGAACAGTATTAGCGGTATTGGACAGTTTGGAGGGAAAGGAAGACAATCAAGGATGCCCAGCTCTATTTGCCGTGGATGCCGAAAAGGCATTTGACAACGTGAAATGGTCTTGGCTATATAAGGTCATGGCCAAAATGAACATACAAGGGAACTTTAGGGCTTTTACTGAGGCTTTATATGACCAACCGATGGCCAGAGTAAACACTCCTGGTTTCCTCTCAGATCCTATTCGACTACAGAAAGGGACACGGCAGGGGTGCCCGCTTTCCCCATTACTATTTAATATTGCAATGGAACCAGTCATTAGATATTTAGTCTCTTCCGAATATCTTTGAGGGAATAAAAGTGGGCAAAAAAGGAGGGCAAGTTATGCTGCTTTGCAGATGACATGATGCTTTTCCTGAATTCACCAAAGGATCATCTGGAAAGGTAATTGCATTTCTGAATCAAGTGGTACCCCATAGTTGGTATAAAAACAACATATCTAAAAGTCAGCTGCTTTTATTAGGGGACAATGGAGAAGGGGTACAGTTAAGAGAGGAGGTTCAGGTGGTCTCTTCCTCCTTGAAATATTTGGGGATAAGAATAGGAAGAAAGAACTCTTATTTATAGCAACTGAACTATAGGCCCTTGATAGATAAAATACTAGGAGAGTTGAAAAGGTGGAGTACATTACCTTTATCATTATTTGGTAGGGCGCAGCTGATAAAAATGATAAGCTTTGCACGTCTTCTGTATCCCTTGCAAAATTTGCCCATTCTTCTGAAACATACGGATGTAAACAGGTTACAATCAGCATTTGTAAAATTTTTTGTGGAATTCCAAGAGGCCTAGGATTTCCTATAAAAAAGCTTAGTTTGTCCAAGTTGGACGGGGGTTTGAACCTTCCCAACATTAGAATGTATAATTTAGCGGCGTTGGTGCGCCATGTGAGGGACTGGCTAAACGAGAGCAATAGTTTCTCTAACTTACACCTTGAACGGCAGCTGGCTAGCCCGGAGAACCTAGTTGCGCTCTTACATACGCCAGTTAGGGATCTTCCCCCGCATGTTAAACGGAGCGTGGTTCTCAGAGACACTATTGCCACATGGAAGCATGTCAGGAAGCTGTTCACTTTGCCGGTGCATCTATCTAAATATGCTCCCATCTGGGAATTGCCCACATTTCCGGCAGGAAGGGAAAATACGTTTTTCGAGGAATGGAAGTAAAAATATAAGATCTATAGGAGACCTAATCAATGAGCAGGATAATAGGTTCATGACGTGGCAAGAAATGAAAGAGAAATACGGTTTCAGGGAGGGACAGGTCTTCCAATTCTGGCAAGTGATGGCCTTTTGTAAGTCTAAGATTAAAAATTTAGCGGCAGCAGAGACGCCAGGCATATTTGATGATCTGGTAAAGGGTCAGGATCGCTGTGGTTCCTTGTCCATGATTTACAGGAGATTATGTGACAGAGTGCTAGCACCAATTAAGGAGTCCTGTTTTCGTTCGTGGGAAAGGGAGCTGAGAGACCCCGAGATCCAGCAAAAAATAAGAGTAGGGTGTGGGAAAATTAGGGCCTCTATTATTAACGAAAACTGGAGGGAAATGTTCTTCCGCTTGGCTCACAAAGCCACTTACGCGTTTAATCTTCCGTTAAGAAATGCCCCTGCGCACTCTCAGGGAATGTCCCAAATGTAAGCTACAGAAGGCAGACCTGTTACATGGCATATGGCATTGCCCGAAGCTAAAGACATATTGGGATGAAATTCTTTTGCTGCTTAAAGAGGTGTGGAATGTGGAGGTGCGGAGTGATCCTATAAGCACGATTTTCCATTATATCCTTGCAAACGACAACAGGACGGGAGAGACTCCTGCCTTATTAAATCACAAGGGGGTGCACACGTTATTACTGGTTGCTAAGAAGTGTATCCTAAGACATTGGTTGGAGGAGAGTGTCCCGACAAAGGATGAAGCTATCCTTTTGATCAAGAGATTGCTAACCATAGATAGGATTGAGGCGGAAACAAATAAGAACTCTTTATCTGAGTTCTTTAAAAAATGGAAGAGTTTTATAGTTAAAACTTTTTCAGATGCAGAGGTAGGGGCGCTGATGGATCACTTTCGCACTTCTGATTACTACCTCAGGGAAAAGTTGGCTGGGTCCTTGGGCAGACTAGAGGTAGGGGACGATACATGACCAGGGAAAGTCTGGGTTGGCTAAGATAGGGAAGAAAGGTTACAAGAGAGGAATTCCCACACTGGGTAGGTGATCTTATCATTTGATTATTCCTTGATGAGAAAAGGGTGGTTTCATAAAATTTTTTGGTGATAGATTTTTCCATTTCCGGGGTTGCTGGTGGGTGGTAGGGGAGGGGCTTTATAGGGATTATTTAAGTTTGGCTTGGTTTATCTTTTATGGATATTATTAGAATTAAATGGAGAAGTTTAAGTGTTAACAGAACATTTAAATGTTACATATTGAAGTTTTATCTATATATTGCGATTTTTTGTAAAGGATATCTTTTCTTCTCAATAAAAATCATTGTTTAAAAAAACAAACAAAACCATTCTCCCCTCCATACATCTCTGCCTTAATCTCCAGATACTCACCCTCATGCAACCTCCGCTCCTCACAGGACCTTCTCCTCTGCTCTCCCCGTGTCAACTCCTCACATAACCGTCTCCAAGACTTCTCCCGTGCTTCCCCCACACTCTGGAACTCACTGCCGCAACACCTCAGACTCTCCCCCTCTCTCACCAGCCTCAAAAGCAACCTGAAAACCCATCTCTTCAGGATTGCCTATAACCAACAATAACCCCACCACCAGTACACCGGCCCACAAACATGTCTGCCCCTCACCTTCTGTCTCTTCCCACCTTCCTTTTAGAGTGTAAGCCCTCACGGGCAGGGACCTCTCTCCTTCTGTACCAGTTGTTAGTTATTAATTTGTCACCTTTGTACTTGTTTGACCTATGTTATGTATGAAACCTGAATGTACAGCGCTCTGGAACCAAGGGCGCTCAAAAATAAATAATAATAATAATAATATTTCCCCTGAAACTACAGCTAACATATCAGTTACAAGGGAAGTCAGAAAAAAAAAAAAAAAGTTATGTAAAAATTGCCCCTCAGAGGTCTTACTCGGACCTGACCGTAATAGGGGGGCACAATATGTAAAATAAACACAAAAAATAAAACAAAAAACACAAACAAAAAACAGCCCTAACCCTAACGACCCAAAAACTTTATATTACCTACATATAAACGTTTGTGATGGAAAAGTGACACAATTATCAAACTTATTTTAGCACCGTAGCACCACTTTTACTGTATACATTTTTTTTAAAACAGACTTTTTTTTACCTTATTCCTTGATATTTAAAAATAAATCTAATGTAAGAATGACAAAAATAAAGCCTTACAGATCATGGAAAAAAGGTAATAGATAAGTATGGTTAATTATGGCTGCTGTTTCAATTTCATCAAAGGGGTATTCTCCCTACACTGATTAGATTAAAACATGTAGGCAAAGCTAAATAGAGAATAGTACCAAATACATTGCTGTTCTGACTTTTATTCCTTTTAGAGTTGCAGCAGTTACCACCTCTCTCTGCTCTAACAGCCCTGGCTGGGATGGTGAGGTCACTCCCTGCTGTGTTTTATCTGCAGCACGGGAGCGTGTTTATCTTTCTTACTAAAAAACTTTAACCCTTTAGAGCTCTGTAGTCTCCTGTGCTACTGTTTACACCAGTGGTGTCAAACTGCGGCCCTCCAGCTGTTGGGAAACTACAACTCCCATTATGCATTTGTATAATCTATAACAATACGCATGATGGGAGTTGTAGTTTCCCAACAGCTGGAGGGCCGCAGTTTGACACCCCTGGTTTACACCCTTATGTTAGCAAGGGAAGCGAAACGCGCGTAGGGGTGGCTGGCTGGTCCCTCATCAATCCCATTATGCTTTTCCCCGATACTAGTCCTGCATTGCTGGATACTTATATATACACACTAGTATTTACGTACAGAAACTGTTGCTGGTATCCTTGCATTTGCATTTATAATATGTATATTTCTAAATTTACCTATGTTTGGGATCTTTTTTGCCAATGTCATCTGGGGATGTTTACCATTATGAGGAACCATTTATGCCTGCAGTTAGTTGGGTTGTTCTGTTTTTATACCTCTAACTATGATGTGTGTTTTAAATGTAATCAATAAAGTATTTTGTTAATTTTTTTGACTAGAATACTCTCTAATTTACTGGTGGATATGCTGTGTGTGGGAAATCCGTTGTGAGAGCCTACCCTTAAAGAGATGTTCCTTCCATAGACTTTGCAAGCATATGCTATCAAGGTCTATGGTAGGAACACCCCCTTAAAGGGGTTGTCTCACTAAAAGGAATGCTTTTTCTGTTAAAGATCTTGCAAAAATAAGTCACTTTGCAATAGGTGTCCATTAACAGTTTCCTACCTATTCTGAGATATCCCCTCTTGTATGGGCTGCATTAGCTCCTCAGCTCGCTATAGCTACAGACCTGTTTGGTCTATCCCGATAGGCTGCCAGCACTGGTTGCTATAGCTACAGACCTGGCTTCTACTGCAGCCTAGTGGAAGCCAGTAAGCACGCCCCTGAATTCAAAATGAAAACAAGAAACAAGGACTGAGGTGAGATGAATCAATGTAGTGAGACAACCACTTTAAGGATGGAGCATGCACTGCAGACCTAGAGCTCACAATGCAGACACCATGGGAGGCATATATGAAAACTGTCTAGGTGTAAGACTATGTGTTGCCGATAGCAACCAATCAGAGCGCCCCTCTCATTTTCCAGAGCACTATATGAAATGAAAGGGGCGCTCTGATTGGTTGTTATGGGCAACAAAGACAGTCTTACTTTAGACAGTTTTCATACATGAGGCCCCAAGTGTGGAGAACGCCCGCAGCAGCTTCTCTCCAGACCTGCCCCTGCACTCACTGCCCTAACACTGACTAGAAAGCGTAAGTTACGTCCATGTCAGGAAACCCCGGGGCCCTGAGGAGAGCACAGACCAAACCAGCTGTCTATTCAGTTATATGTATACCACACACATACTGTACTGAGAGAAGTGACGCGCTGTACAAGCAACACGACTGCGGAAGTAACCGGGAGAGCGTTACCTTCCCCTGTGGCATCGCGACCACATGAACAGTGGAGCATTTATCTCCTCAGTATGACCCTCTCTCCCTCCCGTACTCCGGGGTCACCCACACCACCGCCGCCGCTGCCGCTCTTGACCTGTGGCGCCCATAGACAGTCTCCACTTCTGATTGGTCACCGACTGCCGGGAGACGCGCCAATGAGAATCGGCACAGGCGGTCTCCTCTGCGGCTGCGCGAAGGGTGACGTCATCACGTGCTGCAGCAGGTTACAGAGTGGATGGTGCTGCGGCGCTCAGTCACTGTTCAGCACTTGGAGGCTGCGGTTGTGCTGTAACGATGTAGCAGCGCAGAGCGCTCTCCTCTTGTGTGTGACAGTGCTGTCACATGTCCTAGGCTCTCCTTGCAGACACGATGTAGGGAATGGTTCAAGGGACTTAGTGTTGTCCATTATATTAAGCAGCTGGTCGGGCACCACGCAGGGCGGCACCAACTGTTACTCCTCACTGATCAAGCTTATCGGTGATGCTGCAGCCAAAAACAGCAGGGATTGGCTGCAGCACCACATGGTAGATGTACATGATGCCATTGGTGACTAGCACTGTTGGGATTGCAAGTTTCATAGATGAGTGAGGTCTAGGTTTTTTTTCTTTACATTTTAGACTTTATGTATATTTTTACCCTTTCCAACTAGCAGATGGGTTATTGACTCTTTAGAATACCATGATGTGTTGGTAGGTCATGGTGACCCTTAGGGTAAGGGAATGTGTCATAAAAAAAGACTTAAGGCATGTTCCCACTGCACAGGTTTTTCGGCCGGTTTTTCAGGCGGTTTTGCAGACCGCCTGAAAAAACGGCCAAAAACAAGCACAATTGTGCTCTATGGAAAACCCGTGCAGCAGTCCCCATTGCAGGGGTTTTCCGTCCGCGGTCCGCCCGCAAAACATTTAACAAGCACAATCTTCCGTCCGGTTTTCCGACAGAATCTGTGCTTGTGAAGGGGAAGGGTTTTTCTCCGCTCATCGCGCAGAAAAGGCGTCCCCCGCGACCGTGGGGCCGGCCGCAAAACAGGACAAATACCGGCCGGGTAAACCGGCCGGCATTTGTCCTCTGCAGTGGGAACGCACCCTTATTGTTTAACTCATGTTTTTATATTAAAAAACTTTTTTTAATGAATTTTTGGTTGTTTTTTTATTATTTTCCGTATCACTTTCAATATTTGTTTAAAAATTCTTAAGTCCTGCATTTTTCAAATTTTTGGGCCCCTAGGCCTAATAATAGTCCTGACACTTCCTGTTCTTTAGAGAGAGTCTTTCAGTAGTCTGCTCATTATCAGTACAAGCAGGGTCAAACTGAATGGAGACACCAATGTGTATAGATAACACAGGATCGACCAGTCACAATAGGAGATGTCACAGTTCGCCCTCTCACCCTCCCTACACACTGACTTCTTCCCAGGTCACAGAGCATGCCTAGAAAACTATCCTATAGTATTCCCAAAGGGACTGGGGTCAGTCTTAAGGCTCCTATGTGCATGAAGCTGCTTTAAAGCATCTCTCTGACTGCTGTTAAAGCAGTGTAGGCAAGAAAGTTGTCCCCACAATCATATATAGACGGCTGAATAGAGAAACCTACAATCAGAAAATAAAACGGCTAAGAAGAAAAGAATTTGGATCAGGGGCTTGATTTAATAAGTAAAAAAAAAATGGCGACAGAATAAGAATCCGGCTGGTATTTTGTCATCTTTTGCATGGTTTTGGGGAACGGTTCTGTTTGCGGATTCGCCCATCCCCCTCAACTATTGAAATGCACATCTTCGCCGAAAATCCGTTCAGTATAGACTACTGAGCAGATTTTCTATCAAAGTCTATGGAGTGGTTAACAGTCGGTTTTTAGACGGTTTTCAAATCCGAAAACTGTCTGAAAATTTTGCCATGTGGATATACCTTGAGGGTGCTTTCACACACTGCGGTTCTGGTGCATTTTTTCACTTGCAGTACTGCACAGCACTGCTTTTTTTACCATCAGTTATCTAAACTGGAAAGGTGTTAGGGTGCTTTCACACGGTGCGCTTTTGCTGCGTTTTTTTACGCTTTTTTTGTGCAGCAATATACTGCATTAATTGCTGTGCCTTTCTGCACAAAAAACGTGTCAATAACGCACCGTGTGAAAGCACCCTAACAAATGATGAAAATTATTGTTTTTAAAATCTTGCAGATTAAAAGACATAATTAATACTTGCCCCCCTTTTCCAAACATTTTAGAAAACAAAAGGGATTTGAGGGAATAAAAGCAGTTTAATTCCCGTGTGGTATAAGTAAAAAAAAACGCACCAAAACTGCGCCATGTGGATGCACCCTAAGGAAGTGCCAAAATCACCACAAAAACTCCCTTAGGCAGTATGACAGGTGACTGTTGTAAATTGAGCTGACACCCCCCCAATTGCAAGTTTGAAAAAACCCAAACCCCCGGCTATTTAACCCCTAATCGGGGCCCAGTGCAGTCCCGAAAGTGGGAAAAACACACCAAAACTACACTGCTTGAAAGCACCCTAAGGGAGTATGGAGCCGAAAAGTGCCAGCTGTTAAATACATTGGTGCACGGTCAGCGGGGGAACCATATGTTAAGGCCATGTTCACACGGCTTAAAATGGCCGTATTTTTGGGCCTAATTACCGCCAAGGCGCCAATTTCGGCGGAATACGTCCCCGTCATTACGGGAATTAGCTCCTTCCCTCTCGGGAACCGCCGGGGAGGAATAAGTAATGTGAATTGACAGCGGGATATACAAGTGCCGGCCCCCCCTCACTCCCCCCCCCCCCCCCTGTCCACACGGCGTAATTGCGGGGCGTAATTACGTCCCGCAGTTAAGCAGTGTGAACATAGCCTAACAGTTAGAAAAGGCTGTGGCGCCCTCTTCCACCGTCTGATCAGCCTCCTGCAATGCAATTGTGGGATGCCATTTGATTGCCATAGACCAAGCAAGGCGAACTGAAGCTCCTGGGCCCCGGGCAAAAAAGGGAAAAAAGGCCCCCACCACCATGTCCCATTCACAGTACTAGGTTTTATCTTTTGTTTCAGGGGGCTTTTTTGGGCCCCCCCCCCCCGGCTGGGGGCCCTAGGGCGTACCTCTGCACCCCCCTTTTACACCCCCGCAGCCAAGGGCCTAATAAATTCCTTCAGGCTTGCTATGAATGTACTCCTATCACACCCTGCCAGTAGGAAATCAATAAAATCACTACATAGTGAAGTACAGAAATACTGCACTATATAATACAAGTGTTCCCATGTTCACAGGGGGATTAAATGTAAGTTAAAAATGTTTAAAAAAGGTGATTGCCACATCTGTAAAAGGCTCAATGCCTAAATGACCCGTGTATACACAGCCTTAAAGGGGTTGTCCATTATTTGAAGCCCTTTTGAAGGGGTGTTCCCACCTTGCTCTTTCATGACATATTGATAGGATATGCCATTAAAGTCTGATAGACTCAATGCCAAAATTGTGTTTTTTGGTAATCCCACCTTCCATAAAAAAAGTGGAACAAAAAGTCATCAAAATGTTTCAACGACTCTAAATTGGTACAAATAAAAATTTGCCCTGCAAGAAATGAGCCATAAAACACTGCTCAAGAGGCTTAAAAATAAAATAGTTATTGGTCTAAAAAATGTGGATGCAAAGCATTTTTTTTTAATTTTTTTTAAAGTATTAAAACAATGAAAACAATATCAGTTTGGTATCACTGGAATTGTACTGACCTACAAATAAAGAATGTAATATAATGGATTTCACTTAACGAACTTCGTTAAAACAACCTCCTCCTACCCACCCCCAAACAATTTGCAAGTTTGTTTTTTGTTTTTTTCAATTCCATCCTTCAATGTATTTGGTTCCCTAATACATTATATTGTAGATTAATTGGTATCATTAAAAAATACAACTCGTCCTGCAATAAACAAACTATTATACAGTTATTTCGGAGGGCAAATAAATGATGACTCTTGGAAGATAAGGATAAGAAAAACAAAAATGAAAAACTGAAAAGGGTTTGGACCTATCAGACTTTAATGGCATATCCTATTAAAATGTCATGAAAGAGCAAGGTGGGAACACCCCTTCAAAAGGGCTTCAAATAATGAACTGATGAAACAAATGTGAGAAATACACTCTACTACCCCTCTACCTCCTGCCTGATAACAGAGAGGGGAGCGGAGTGCATTTCTCACATTTTTTTTTATCAGTTCAGGATGTATGTATAACTGTTTACCCCAATACAGGTGTTCTGGTTACAAGGAGCTTGTGGAGGGAGGTGACAGCTCTGCAGGCATGAGAACTGACCATTGCAGGAGGTCTGCAGAGCTGTGACATCCTCTGTGTATAAGGCTATGTTATATGGGGAGAGCAGCTAGAGACTCAGTAATTGCCCAGATCCTTCACATAGAACTATCACTGGGAAGAAGGGGCATAGAGAGCTCATGCAGCCATTAATACACAGCTCAAGGTGCATTAAAAGACAATGGGCCACGTGTATGAAACGGTTTTAGTCTAAAACTCACTTTTGCCCCATAGAAATCTATGGGGAAAAAAAGTGAGTTTTAGACCAAAACCGTTTCATACATGTGTCCCAATGAGAACACAGACAGCAGCCATTTTCACTTTCATTTTACACAGTTCATAGGGAAGAGAGTGCAGGCAGCCAATCACAGCACAAGGGATATGTCCCATCCAGGAGGCATGTCCCAACGGGGCTGAATGAAATATAAGGCAGCCAATCACAGCACAAGGGATATGTCCCATCCAGGAGGCATGTCCCAACGGGGCTGAATGAAATATAAGGCAGCCAATCACAACAAAGGGGTCGTGGCCCACTTGCTACAGAACTAGCTCTAGACACTTACAGATTAGCTCATAGCTGCTATACTAATTGATTTAGGTAATGCAAACCAGTTGCAAAAGTACTTATTTTTACTGTCCCCATCATTACAGATATAATCTTTGTAGAGAGAAAACCCCATTAAGTTCTTCTGGTATGTAAAATGCATACAATGAGGCATATTTATTAGTATGGTGTTAAATTTAGACCACTTAGAACTATGCTAGATATACTAAATTTATCACATGCTGTATTTTAAATTTGGGGCAACTTTAGAAATTTTGTTTAACTTTATGACACCTCTTGATTGGCTTACTTTAGAACAGACCTGAACAACATGGCAGTAAGTTGAGGCCAAAAGAATTTTTTTGTGGAAAATGCCTCATATAGCCAAGACACAGATTAGCCCCACTGAATTGGGCATATCCAGTTCCAAAACAAAGGCAAAATCTATGCCAATAAAGAGTGAAATATGCCGCAAAAATCTATTTCTGCCATATATTCTGTGGTGGATTTGGGATTTTTCTGACTTAAACATTAGTGAGCAAACGGGGACAGAGAATGAGGTTGGGAGGGAACGCAAACGATCCTGGGGTCTGTAGTTTTACAGGGTACATAGAAGCAGCAAATGCTTTTGGTTGGCTACATACAGCACAAGAAAAATATACACAAATAGAAAATGCAGAAAACATCACAGAAAACGAAGACTGGCAATCCATTAATTTTTATTTGTGTGTCCTTACAAACCTCTTTAAAAACTATTAATAGTATTGGTTTGCTACGAACATCTTTTTAAGCAGGGTTAGAAGTCTGAATTACGTACAGAAGAATAGGACAATGATGCAAGTATATTGCTAGTTGACTAAACATGACAAGGTAAATTTTGCCCAAATTTGTTTACATTTTAAAAGTGTGCTCCAAATAAAATAAAATAAACTAATTACCACATTTTGTACTCACACATTTCGATTACACCCTAATGTAAACCTTTTGTTCTTAAAGGAGTTTTCTCACCGCAATAATTAGCTTTTAACATGTAGTAAAAGGTAAATGAGAACTATTACTATATACATTGCTGTTTTTATTTTGCTTTGTTCAGGAGATGAAAATTTTATCTAGTGCTAGTATACACAAGTTTCCCAGGGTTACCGACCATGGTAACTCACTTCCTGCTAAGCCTTATCTCTATCACAAGAGTTTGTTTACCTAAATTACGACCAGTTTTAACTTTTAGAGCTCTGTAGCTTTAATCACTTCAGATTATAATTCTCTTTTCAGTCATATCACTGTAACAAGAATAGCAAAGCTGATATACCAATCACTGTTACATAACCACCCACAGTCCAATCAGGAAGTGTGAGTATGAAACTAACTGTGACTCTGTGAAATAGCTTGGTGAGAACATCCCTTTAAAGCTTATCTTTCACCTAAATATGTTACCCTATGTAATAGCAGTATCCTATATGCCAACATGGCAGTGGCTGATAAAGTGATTAACAATTACAGGGAAATTCTAGCTGTACTCATAAGAGGAGCACCCCAAATGTTCTGCTCATCCCAGTAGTGTCATGAAAGGTTTGGTTCCTGTCTAATCATTTCCACTGGGAAAAGTGGGGGCAGTGATTTTATCATATATATATATTTGTAACTTCAACATGTACTTAAATATTTGTTAATATATGCTAATATATAAATGCATGTGACACATCTGTCTTAATATTATTATTATTCATAATATTTATCATGCCATTTTTATTAATGTTGTCATTGTTTCAAGCATAGCATTGTTTCATTAAAATGTTGCTGACAATACAAAATTTGACACATAGTACATAATAAATTGTCCATAATAAAGATCGGTTGGATAGCAAAGCATTAGACATAGATATTCAGGAGAGAGACCAGAGTTCATGTTGCACAATTGTCTATGAGACCTTTGACTTATTTTGCTGGGAAAGAAAGATTTAAGTATAAAGTTTTTTTTAGAATATCTGATAACAGATTAGTAAGAACAAAGTTATTAATAAAGAATAAGGCTTGGTTCACATCTCCATCAGAAGTTCCATTCAGAGCCTCCGCCACACATTCTGTAAGAAATGCATGCAGCGCTATGTTTTCTGTTAAAGGGGTTGTCTCGCTACAAAGAATAGCTTTCAAATTGTAGGGAACACAAAATAAAGACATTTTCCAAATATATTGCATTGTTCCTCTGTTTTCCCTAAAGAGATACAAGTGAATTTATTACCTCCATGGCTATTTCAGTTCCCTCAGTAACTGACCTGTAAACAAATCTCCCTGGGCTGTTTGTTCAATGAGATAACAGAGAGTGAGTCATCACACAGGTAGGCAGTGTCAGTCAGTGTCCTGTGCTGCCAGACAGTAAAAAGCTTGATTTATCTCAAGTAAACAGCTCTGTAATTAGGGCTTTTGTTTTCGGGATCAGATAAGAAGTCCTTCCAGTAGTTTGAGAAGCTAATCTAATCTAATTAGCATCTGAAAGCACGGAGTTTATGCTGTACAAGCATGGAGTTTATGCAAATTAGTCTGAACCAGGAAGTGACAGAGAATTTCTTTCATGCATTCTTTGAAACCCTGTGGGGAGACAACTCCTTTAAAATTAAGGATCCCATCATAGTCAATGGGATTCTTTGGGTGTCACTGATGTCTGTCATGTTATAGATTCAGTGCCAACTCTGTAACAGGGGTATGAACTGAACCATCAAAGCAGATGTAAGCTGGGCCTAAATCAACATAACATTGGGTGTCGTCAAATAAGAATTAGGGTATGTTCACACGACGCGTTCAATACATTTTTGATCCAAAAAAAACATTAAAAAGTGCTGCGTAAAACGCATCCAGCATGCAGATGTGTGTTTGGATGCGTTTTTGGTGCAGCAAAAACACACCCTATAGTTTTAAATAGGGCGCCTGTTGCATCAAACAGATCAAGAATTTACATGTCAATTCTGTGAACTGATCCAAAAGACGCATATAAAACACGTATTGTCTGAACACTGATGCGTGTGTTACATTGAAAGCAATGGAAATCACACTGCACATTGTTAGATGTGTGTTTGGGTCCGTCTAGGGTCCGAAACATGGATCCAAACACGCATCTAAAAACATATCCAAAAATGTATTGAACACGCCATGTGAACATACCCTTACGCTGGGTACATACCATGTTTATGTGGTATGTTAAAGGGAACCTGTCACATAGATTATGCCTCCCTGGCTGAGGACAGCACAGCACAAGCTAGTGTCAGACCTGCTGTTTCCAGCGCTGTGTCCCTTATTCTGTAAGATGCAGGAGTTTTAGAGCCTTTAATGCTCATATCTTATTCATGAGCAGGTGTTAGCCCAACCCGCCAAAGGCTAGCCACGCCCACCTGGCAGTTATTCACATCTTTCTACCTATTCAAAGTCATAGGTTAATCAGTTTAGGTGGGCGGAGCTAGCTTCAGGTGGGCGGGGTATGAAAAAAACGGACTCTTTAGGATAAGCGACACAGCGCTGGAAACAACATGTCTGACACTAGCTTGTGCTGTGCTCGGCAAGGGGGGCATAATCTATGTGACAGGTTCCCTTTAAGCATGCATGCCGGTAAAGCTCCCATTGTATCTGCTAAAAATATCCATAGGATTACATACTGACAGAGGTCAAAAGTGTGTCCGTATGGCCAGTATAGGCCTGAACATAAAATAGGATAGAATAGTGCAGAAACCTACATTATTTTAAACAAATGAATTCAGAAAAAATATACATTCATCTTATATGTTTTTTTTTGTTTTGTTTTTTTACAATAGGACCCTCTGTGTGATGGATGCCACTTCTTGGTATCCGTCAAAGGCATTTGTTTGCCGTATAGGGCCTGGCATGTATGTTAAACAGAAGCCAGAAACATGAGGCGTACCCAGCCTTAGGGTGGCTAAACACATTCCTGCAGCCACATAAATAATAATGTATATATGCAGGTGTCAATGACCCCACAAATTTGATGGTAAAACAGTGATATCAGCAACAAACTCGTGCAGCAACAGTGTATGAAGCAGGCAATAGAATACACAGGCAATAGAATCCGGTAAATTTACTTTTTCACAAATATAATATGTTCAGAAAGGATGTGGTCCAAAACTGCTTTGCAAAACTGTAACAATTTGTGATAAAATGCTTGAGGTTTAGCCACATAGTATACTTACAGTCCTTTCACATGTGCAATTTTAATGCATTTTTTTTAATCCAGTGTTTTAAGTCAATGATTGGGTCGGATCGTAAAGCAAAGTGACTTACATAGGAAATTTCTTTCTATGCTAGCTACAGAGCCTGTGGATAGTTTTCTTTGACTGTCAACAGATTTGGGATTTCTCCCTAACAGATTAAGGCCAGAATGTTAAGAAAACAGAATACACAGGGGCATAGCTACAGGGGGTGCAGCGGTAGCAGATGCTACCGGGCTCAGCAGCCTGAGGGGGCCCAAAAGCCCTCCTGCCACATAAGAAGATACCAGCATTGTAAATGGTGCATGGTAACTGGTGGGCCCCATTTCAGTTTTCGCACCAGGGCCCAAGAGCTTGAAGTTACGCCTCTGAGAATACATGTTACATAGAACCACAGAGGTAGTTTTCTATAGACGTGCTGACATGTCGAGTTTCTAAACTGCACCACTAATTTCCTGGATCTCTTATGTGGGAACCAGGCCTGTTATGTCAATCGCCCGGGACGTGCTTTGCAAGTACTGTATTCAAACACTGTAACATTTGTGGCCAGGAAAGGGTGAATGTAGTGTATTGTGCATTCAGTGATAACAGAACTTTAACAGTTTTCATTTCCAAAGGCTGAAGTCCATAGGTTAAGCAAGCATTTAAATAACCATTCTTAAAGAGAGCCTGTCACATAGGTTATACCAATGCATAGGCAGAACCAGTATTATTTAAAATGTACTTCCTTTAATGAATTCATCTTCTTTAAAAAAGACATTCAACCGTGATTCACAGTGTGTCCAAGTACATCAACATGAAACGCTTATACTCAAGTATTCAGTTGTGGCGTACAACGCTGTTCAGTAGCTGTCCAAAGAATCGCTTCCAAGCAGGTGAGCAGGAGATGCCGACAACCGAGCAGGACTAGGCGCACTTTGTGGACGTTTCGGGGATAGCTCTTCCCCTTCCTCAAGCACGTACTTTACAGGTAGTAGCTTTCCTTAAATAGACAAGTTTAAAAACAATTAACCATTTCCTAACAGCGCTACTTAGAGCCTAGAAAAACACCTTTAAATTGAAGCTCTCGTTTAGCCCTTTATGAGCCAAAGACTCCAAAATGACTATACAAAATGCTTTTTATAACTTTGTAGTTATTTGTGCATTATCATGGCAGATGACTTTCTCAAGTATACACCACCGTAGTTCAGATAGCCCATGTCTTACAGAATAAGGAACACAGCGCTGGAAACAGCTGGTCTGTTACTAGCTTGTCTATCACTAGGGGGGCATAACCTATGTGACAGGTTCTCTTTAATGCTCAAATCTGCAGTTTTCATCCAGAAAAGAGTTATGAAAAGAATCCATTTAATTCATGCCCCGCCCACCTGAGGCTAACCCCGCCCACCTCATAACTGATTAAGCTCTTACTTTGAATAGGTAGAAACGTGAATAACTGCCAGGTGGGCGAGTCTAGCCTTGGGTGGGCGGGGCTAACACCTGCTCATGAATAAGCTGGATTCTTTTCTGGCTGTAAACTGCCAGAATTGAGCATTAAAGGGAACCTGTCACATAGGTGATGCTCCCCTTGCTGAGAGCAGCACAAGCTAGTGTCAGACATGCTGTTCCCAGGACTGTGTCCCTTATTCTGTAAGATGCATTCACCCCTCAAATCTTATTCATGAGTAGGTGTTAACCCCGCCCACCAAAGGCTAGCCCCGCCCACTGATAGTTATTCACATGTTTCTAAGTATTCAAAGTAATAGGTTTATCAGTTGATGTGGGCCGGGCTAGATTCAGATGGGCGGGGTTTGAAAAAAAACTGACTCTCTGAAGGAAAACTACAGCATCTTACAGAATAAGGGACACAGCAATGGAAACAGCATGTCTGTCACTAGCTTGTGCTGCCCTCAGCAAGGGGGGCATAAACTATGTGACAGGTTCTCTTTAAAAGGCTATTATCCTGAACAAATATTCCACGCTCTAAATCATTGAAAATATATGCAGTGTCTTTTTTGCAGTTTTTTTTCCTCCATCACTGTTTGGAAAAAGTAGTCTCATAACCCATATCCATGGTATGGTTGCTAACCATAGTAGTCACATAGTAATCACAGTTTTGGTATATTGCACTAGAAAAATGCAAATAATTCTAGTTGCTATGGGCAGTTAGGGCACTTTTATCTGAAACAGTTGTGAAGCTTGATTTTTACAAACTAGAGTACAATTTAAAGGGAACCTGTCAGGTGGTTTATTCTGCGCTATCTGAGGGCCAGATGTGATAGAGGAGAGAAGCTGAGTTTGGTGACATATATATTTATATAATTTGGAGCAAAAAGCAGAAAAAAAAACCCACATAAAGTGAAACTACTGCTGACCCAGCCCTCATACAGTTATTGACAGTTTGCTCTGTACACACATTGGTACAGGGAAAGCTCGCAATCACTGTATGTAGGCGGAGTAAGCAAGACTCCCACTGTCTCTGAAGGAGTCCTATCAGTATTTTCTATGATTTTTACTCGGAAATCCTGCTTCAAATCATATAACCCTACATAACATTTATAGAAAATCAAATCTCCTTTGAGGAGTTATCAGCGCCTGCTTCTAACTAAACCAACAATAAAACTGACATAACTATAAAGGTTATTGTAAATGCCAGCGGTATTTATTATCAAATTCCAATACAATTAAAATACTACGCTTCCTCAGGAGTAATGAGTATAAACATACTTACAAACTTTAAATAGTTCATTAAACAGGTGGAAATAATTTGCATACAAAAATTACAAACATCCGTTTGGATACACTTACATGTCAAGACAATCCTGAGCACGCTCCAGGTGTAATTGAGAGTGCGCTCCTATTTGAAATATCGAAACTTACTTACACACTAGTAACTGTTGCAATGTGGTGCTTTGTTCAGCTTCTCTCCTCTATCATATAACCCTATATATCACAGGCTCAGCTTCTCTCCTCTATCATATAACCCTATATATCACAGAGCTCAGCTCCTCTCCTCTATCATATAACCCTATATATCACAGAGCTCAGCTTCTCTCCTCTATCATATAACCCTATATATCACAGAGCTCAGCTCCTCTTCTCTATCATATAACCCTATATATCACAGAGCTCAGCTTCTCTCCTCTATCATATAACCCTATATATCACAGAACTCAGCTTCTCTTCTCTATCATATAACTCTATATATCACAGAGCTCAGCTTCTCTCCCTCTATATATATACCTATATATCACAGAGCTCAGCTTCTCTCCTCTATCATATAACCCCATATATCACAGAGCTTTGCTACTCTCCCTGAATCATATAACCCTATATATCACAGAGCTCAGCTTCTCTCCTCTATCATATAACCCTATATATCACAGAGCTCAGCTCCTCTCCTCTATCATATAACCCTATATATCACAGAGCTCAGCTTCTCTCCTCTATCATATAACCCTATATATCACAGAGCTCAGCTCCTCTTCTCTATCATATAACCCTTTTATATCAAAAGAGCTCAGCTTCTCTCCTCTATCAATATAACCCTATTTTATCACAGAACTCAGCTCCTCTCCTCTATCATATAACCCCTATACATCACAGAGCTCAGCTTCTTCCCTCTATCATATAACCCTATATATCACAGAGCTCAGCTCCTCTCCTCTATCATATAACCTATATATCACAGAGCTTTAGCTTCTCTCCTCTATCATATAACCCTATTATATCACAGAGCTCAGCTCCTCTCCTCTATCATATAACCCTATATATCACAGAGCTCAGCTTCTCTCTCTATCATATAACCCTATATATCACAGAGCTCAGCTTCTCTTCTCTATCATATAACCCTATATATCACAGAGCTCAGCTTCTCTCCTCTATCATATAACCCTATATATCACAGAACTCAGCTCCTCTCCTCTATCATATAACCTATATATCACAGAGCTCAGCTTCTCTCCCTCTATCATATAACCCTATATATCACAGAGCTCAGCTTCTCTCCTCTATCATATAACCCTATATATCACAGAGCTCAGCTTCTCTCCTCTATCATATAACCCTATATATCACAGAGCTCAGCTTCTCTATCATATAACCCTATATATCACAGAGCTCAGCTCCTCTCTCTATCATATAACCCTATATATCACAGAGCTCAGCTTCTCTCCTCTATCATATAACCCTATATATCACAGAGCTCAGCTCCTCTTCTCTATCATATAACCCTATATATCACAGAGCTCAGCTTCTCTCCTCTATCATATAACCCTATATATCACAGAACTCAGCTCCTCTCCTCTATCATATAACCCTATACATCACAGAGCTCAGCTTCTCTCCCTCTATCATATAACCCTATATGTCACAGAGCTCAGCACCTCTCCCTCTATCATATAACCCTATATCTCACAGAGCTCAGCTTCTCTCCTCTATCATATAACCCTATATATCACAGAGCTCAGCTCCTCTCCTCTATCATATAACCTTATATATCACAGAGCTCAGCTTCTGTCTTCTATTGTATAACCCTATATATCACAGAGCTCAGCTTCTCTCCTCTATCATATAACCTTATATATCACAGAGCTCAGCTTCTCTCCTCTATCATATAACCCTATATATCACAGAACTCAGCTTCTCTCCTCTATCACATAACCCTATATATCACAGAGCTCAGCTTCTCTCCTCTATCATATAATCCTATATATCACAGAGCTCAGCCTCTCTCCTCTATCATATAATCCTATATATCACAGAGCTCTGCTTCTCTACTCTATCATATAACCTTAAATATCACAGAGCTCAGCTTCTCTCCTCTATCATATAACCCTATATATCACAGAGCTCAGCTTCTCTCCTCTATCATATAACCCTATATATCACAGAGCTCAGCTCCTCTCCTCTATCATATAACCCTATATATCACAAAGCTCAGCTTCTCTCCTCTATCATATAACCTTAAATATCACAGAGCTCAGCTCCTCTCCTCTATCATATAACCCTATATATCACAGAGCTCAGCTTCTCTCTATCATATAACCTTATATATCACAGAGCTCAGCTTCTGTCTTCTATCGTATAACACTTTATATAACAGATCTAAGCTTATCTCCACTTTCATATAACCCTATATATCACAGAGCTCAGCTTCTCTCCTCTATCATATAACCCTATATATCACAGAGCTCAGCTTCTCTCCTCTATCACATAACCCTATATTCACAGAGCTCAGCTTCTCTCCTTTATCATATAATCCTTATATCACAGAGCTCAGCTTCTCTCCTCTTATCATATAACCCTATATATCACAGAGATCAGCTTCTCTCCCTCTATCATTAACCCTATATATCACAGAGCTCAGTTCTCTCCCTCTATCATATAATCCTATATTCAGAGCTTAGCTCTCTCTTACCATTAACCCTATATATCACAGAGCTCAGCTTCTCTCCTCTATCATATAACCCTATATATCACAGAGCTTAGCGTCTCTCCTCTACCATATAACCCTATATATCACAGAGCTCAGCTACTCTCTCTCTATCATATAACCCTATATATCACAGAGCTTAGCTTCTCTCCTCTATCATATAACCCTATACATCACATAGCTCAGCTCCTCTCCCTCTATCACATCCTGCTCTCAGATAGGGCAGCATAAACCACCTTTAATGCTATTACAGAAAGCCTTGTTTGCACCCTGCCGTCTGAAGCTCTAAAATAAACAGTTAAAAAAAAAATCCTTAGCTACCTCCACAAGTTAGGAATGCATCCATGTTCCCCTGTGCAGTGCAACATGTTGGTTGTGCTATACATTTCATTCAGTATGGAAGGTGCCCATGTTATATCCAGACAAGGCGTTCTCATCGTTCTCATCCACTGAGGTTGCTTCTGCTGTTGCTGGACAGCTGCCTTATCTCATTTGGGCACTGGAAATGTAAGTACTACCAAACTAATAAAAATGATGTAACATTCTTAAACACACGAAATTTCAAAGAGTTTCTTTATGATGTTCCTTTCATACGTTCTATTGACTTTTTTTTTATTGTGTACAACGTTTTTCAGACCTTTTGAGTGAAAAAGTTGAGAAAAAAAGTGCTTGAAAAATTTCACACCTCTACCATGCTGAATTAATACTTGAACAAAAACATTTTTAAAGCCCCCTTTACATTGATAACTATTAAAGATATAAACCATGCAGAAACTCAACAGAAATTCAACAAATCACTGCCACAAAGGAATCTCCTTAAATCCATCTAATAGGTATTGACTATAGATTTGAAACGTGACTTGCATACTTATATTTTATAATTATACCCTCTCAACACTTGTTACATATCTCCCATAACAAATCTTGTGATCCATCACACGATCTGTAATGTAGAAGAACACAAAAACAACATCATCATCATGCTGGGTTTCAAAAAGCTGCCACTGACCAAAAATAACACCCAGGGTAAAAAAAAAATAAAAAATCTGTAGTGTGTTTCATATACCTGCTGACTTAAAAGAATGCATACATCTTAAGTAGCGTTTTGCATGCATTGTGCATGTGTGCAACCACCCTAAAACACCATTTCCAAAACACTGTGTATTTAGACATTCTTATTTAACTTTAGACTTTAAGCTAACAATTTACTGCTGTATTTTAGGCACACACATGTGGTGAATCTGAAACTAGCTTAAAGGGGTTGTCTCACTACAAGGTTTGCTTTTTTTGTTAAAGATCTTGCAAAAACAAGTCACTTTGCAGTATGTATCCATTAACAGTGTCCTGCCTATTCCTAGATATCCCCTCTTGTATGGGCTGCACCAGCTCCTCAGGTCACTATAGCTACAGACCTATTCGATCTCCCCTGATAGGCTGTCAGCACTAGTTGCTATAGCTACAGACCTGATGTTCTCAGCAGCTTGTCACTACAGACCAGTAGAAGCGAATAAACATGCCCCTGAATTTAGAAAATGAAACTGAGAAAACAGGACTGAGGTGAGATGAAGTGATGTAGTGAGACAATCCCTTTAAATCCCATTTAAGCTGAATCACAATTCTCTAGTCTTCCTGCTAATATAGCATTGTAAATCAATAGTCCCAATGTCAGACATACATAAACATATATGTAGTTAAGCATGTGTTGAGAAATAGTACTGGAAATAAATTTGCAGGTGGTGGTATAGCACTAGACAAGACTTAAAGGGAGGAGGGGAGATTTATATCCTGCACTTTAATGGCATATTGATAGGATATGTCATCAAAATGTTGCGGGTCTCACCTTGGCTGGACTCTGAACTCCATAGAACAGAATGGTGATATGTACAAGCATGACTAATTGACCATTCTTTCCCAAGATAGGACCTATTCTCCTATCGACATACCCTCAATATGTGACATGGAAGCACCCCTTTAAAGCCAAGTATTGGAAAGAAATAACTAAATCTAATGGTATGGAACCAAAGATATACGAATAAATAAAAGACAAAATATTATGGTATTGAACTAAAGTAAGCATATTCATTGGTGAAAATCTTAAGGCAAATGCACAATATAATCAGTGGATAAATCTTCACGTTAGACTTATAAATATTAATGCAGAATTGCAGACCATAACCTTAGGCTGCTATGTAGTTGAGCAATTAAAGGAGACTGTCCATAACACAATTTTACAGACAAGATGTTTAGTAAAGTAATCAAAAAATATCAGTTTTTCACTGCTGAGTTTTTTTGGGAGTGGAGTAGAGTGCTGTTATTTTCTTGGAATATAAGAATAACATGAAATGACTACATCTAATGTTATCAAATAAAAAATAAGCATAATCATTGATGAAACCATCAAGCAATGCCAACCTGGATATCTCTGATCCTGACCCACCGACTTGGACATACATTTGAAAAATAATAATTGTAACCTATGAATCCGCTGATTTACAGTGATAACCTGTTTGTGTAGAGTATCTCCACCTAAAATAAAACAGCCGCCAAGAGGTCAGACTTGTTAAACATTGTCATTTGCTTGTTTCTTTGTTATGGTTGCTTTGTCCCTCCAAAAGTAACAAGGTGAGCTAGCAAGGTGATACCTTCACTTCTTAAATACCTCCCTTCCTGGTTAGTGACATCAAGAACTGTGTTCTTCCCAGATAAGATAGCAGGACACACATATGCTGATTGTTCTTTCTGAGCCGACTGCTTAACTACAGGAGCTGTATCCTGCTGCCTGGGGGAGAACGCTTACAGATAGATACTGTGGGGAAGAAAAGAGCTGGAGAGTAGCTCAGTAAACACTCATCATGTTTAGTTACCAGTATATCACCTCAGATCAACTCGCTGGTTTTGACAAGTACAAGGTAAAAAAAACAACTTATTAATTCAGTCATGTGTATAGGTTTCCTAACTGATAGTTTTAAATTGAAATTGTCATTCAGGATCATGTAAATGGATTTCACTTTATTCGCTGTTAAGAATACGACTATAATTCCTGTGTGATCTGATGTAGCTCTGTAATTGCAAATTAATAAATATAATCTTTCTTTAAAGGTGGTTGAAGTAGTATTCTGCTACAAAAATTTAGATATTAAAACATTTGCAGTATATATAGAATAACATGCTGAACAAAGACCATTCTCAATGATTAAATCCCCCAGTAGTTCCCCATTCTCCCTTGCTTGCATTGTTGAAGCTGTGACGTGCAATGGTAGCACGTAACCATCCCATTCAATCACTGACCATATCGGTTATATCAGGATTTATGGCATGTGACTAATGCAACAAGGGGTTGGCTAGAGCACCGCATGATCCATACCTCCCAAGTGTCCCTTTTTTGGAGAGACAGTCCCTATTTTTGACTAAATCCGTCTTTAGTCCTTAATTGTCCTTAAAGGGTTTGTCTCACTGCAAGGATTGCTTTTTATGATAAAGATCTTGCAAAAACAAGTCACTTTGCAATATGTGTCCATCAACAGTGTCCTACTAATTCTGAGATATCCCCTCTTGTATGGACTGTATCAGCTTCTCAGGTCGCTATAGCTACAGACCTATTTACTCTCTCCTGATAGGCTGCCAACACTGGTTGCTACAGCTACAGACCTGGCTTCTACTGCAGCCTAGTGGAAGCCAGTAAACACGCCCCTAAATTCAAAATGAAACCAAGAAAACAGGACTGAGGTAAGATGAATCGATGTAGCGAGACAACCCCTTTAAATGTAACTTGATAAATAAACTTGCATTAAAAAACTCATTATATTGCCCTTAAAAAGCCTCTCGGTTCCTAGCTACATACCAGGCTACAGTTTACATGCTATCTAATGATTTGTTGCAGTTCAGACTATAAAATGTCTCTGTGTAGATGATTTTGTGCTAATTTGACGTATGAGAAACTGTTTAAACAATATATATATATATAAGGAAATAATTATTTGATCCCTTGTTGATTGTGTAAGTTTGCCCACTGACAAGGACATAAACAGCCTATAATTTTAAGGGTAGGTTAATTTTAACATAGAAAGACAGAATATCAAAAATAAAATCCAGAAAATCACATTGTATAAATTATATACATTTATTTGCATTTTGCAGTAAGAAATAAGTATTTGATCCCTCTGCCAAATAAGACTCAATACTTGGTGGCAAGTAGTTGATGATGAGGTTTGTGCATGTCAGGAGGAAATTTGGTCCACTCCTCTTTGCAGATCATCTCTAAATCATTTAAATTTTAAGGCTATTGTGCAATTACTTAGCTGAACACTTACCAGCTTCACACTCCTTTGTCCTATAGTTTTTATTTTTTATAATTAATTTTTAATGTCCTGGCGGAGGGAAGGAGGTTGTCACTCAGGATTTTATGGTATATGGCTCCATCCATTCTCCCATTGATGCGGTGAAGTAATCCTGTGCCCTTAGCAGAGAAACACCCCCAAAACACAATGTTCCCACCTCCATGCTTGACAGAGGGGACGGTGTTCTTTGGGTCATAGGCAGCATTTCTCTTCCTCCAAATACAGCGAGTTGAGTTAATGCCAAAGAGCTCAATTTTTGTCTCATCTGACCTCAGCACTTTCTCCCAATCACTCACAGAATCATCCAGGTGTTTATTGCCAAACTTCAGATGGGCCTGCACATGTGCCTTCTGTAGCAGGGGGACCTTGCGGGCACTGCAGGATTTTAAACCATTACAGCATAATGTGTTACCAATGGTTTTCTTGGTGACTGTGGTCCCAGCTGCCTTGAGATCATTAACAAGTTCCTCCCGCATAGTTTTAGGCTGATCTCTCACCTTCCTCATGATCAAGGATAACCCATGAGATGATATTTTGCATGGTGTCTTATATTGATGTCATTTTGTATTTCTTCCATTTTCTAACTATTGCACCAACAGTTGTCTCCTTCTCACCCAGCATCTTACTTATGGTTTTGTAGCCCATCCCAGCTTTGTGCAGGTCTATGATTTTGTCCCTGACATCCTTAGAAAGCTCTTTGATCTTGCCCATCTTGTAGAGGTTAGAGTCTGACTGATTACTTGAGTCTGTGGACAGGAGTCTTTTATAAAAGTGACTATTTAAGACAGCTATCTTTAATGCAGGTAATAAATTGATTAGGCGTGTCTGACTGGTCTGTAGGAGCCAGAACTCTTATTGGTTGGTAGGGGATCGAATACTTATTTCTCTCAGCAAAATGCAAATAAATTTATATAATTTATACAATGTGAGATTTTATTTTTGATATTCTCTCAATGTTAAAATTAACCTACCCTTAAAATTATAGACTGTTCTTTGTCAGTGGGCAAACTTACACAATCAACAAGGGATCAAATAATTATTTCCTTCATTGTATATATTTGTAGTGTCTCACAAAAGTGAGTACACCCCTCACATTTTTGTAAATATTTTATTATATCTTTTCATCATTTGACTGGTGATATGACACTTTCATACAATGTAAAGTAGTCAGTGTACAGCTTGTATAACAGTGTAAATTTGGTGTGCCCTTAAAATAACTCAACACGTAGCCGTCAATGTCTAAACTGCTGGCAAAAAAGTGAATACACCCCTAAGTGAAAATGGGAAAGTTGTGCTCAATTTGCCATTTTCCCTGTATGATGTTGTGTGACTCCTTAGTGTTACAAGGTCTCACTTGTGAACTAGGAGCAGGCGTGTTAAATTTGTTGTTATCGCTCTCACATTCTCTCACTGGAATTTCAACATGGAATCTCATGGCAAAGAACTGTCTGAGGATCTAAAAAAAAGAATTGTTCTTCTACATAAAGATGGCCGAGGGCTATAAGAAGATTGCCATCACCCGGAAACTGAGCTGAAGACAATACAGCGGTTAAACAAGCCAGGTTCCTCTCAGAACCGGTATCACCATGGTCGACCAAAGAAGCTGAGTGCACATGCTGAGTGTCATATCTAGAGATTGTCTTTTCAAAGGAGACGTATGAGTGCTACCAGCATTGCTGCAGAGGTTAAAGAGGTGGGGGGTCAACATGTCAGTGCTTAGACCATACGCTGCACTCTGCATCAAATTGGTCTCCATTTCATCTCAGAAGGAAGCCTTTTCTACAGATGATGCACAAGAACGCCCGCAAACTATTTGCTGAAGACAAGCAGACTAAGGACATGGATTACTGAAACCATGTCCTGTGGTCTGATGAAACCAAGATAAACTTATTAAAACCCGTGTGTGCATTAACGTTGCATTTGTTGTAGTTCTGTCGATATTGCAAATCGTGTGATGGGGAAAAAGCGCACTAGAAAAGCACATTAAAAACCGCATGTAACAATACATACTTTTGTGCAAGAAGAATGTTATAAAAACAGCATGGAAAAATTTTTTGGTTTTCAACTTGCATACCTTACTATTGGCACTGATAGTACTGGGCTGTCTTATGGACAGCTCAAGCGCATTGCAATTTCTAGTTATGTAATTGTTTTTGTTATATGCTTTGAATGGTTTTTTCATATGCTTTGTACTGCATGGTCTCTGTTATTTATTGCATGTATATGCCTTGTTTTGCATTTTCTACTTTAATAAACTTCGGAATTAAAAAAAAAACAAAAAAAAAAAAACATGAAAAGCGCATGAAGCCTATAATGGCGTGCAGGTTTTTTTTTTTTTTTTTTTACATTTTGTGAGACAAAAAAATGCCATGCAAAATATGTGTTAATGGTTCCTTAGCGCAGGGGTCCCCAACTCCAGTCCTCAGGGCCCACCAACAGGTCATGTTTTCTGGCTTTCCTTAGCATTGCACAAGTGATTTAATTATTGTCAGTGCATTCTGTGGGAGATCCTGAAAACATGAACTGTTGGTGGGCCTTGATGACTGGAGTTGGGGAAGACTGCCTTAGCGTATTATAAAAATAGATGTCCTTCTATTCCCATATGTTTCCATTATTGTACCTGGTTCATATAACTGCACTAAAAACTGGATTCATAAATTAAGATATTGTGACCATTTCAGAGCTAAAAGATGAGAGTGTGTGACATTACTTGTCTAATTATATCTAGCCTCTATGGATATCATCCCTGACAATCCCTAACAGAGTATTTCATTTGGGTTCTCCAAAACCAAATTGACAAACATGGAAAAATTTGAGGTTGTGCTGCAGATATTTAAACTTTTTAAAGGGGTTGTCCAGTTAAAATTAAATAGCAAGCTGCTGGTGCCAAAAAAAACTAGATTTGCCTTCCTTCTCTCCTCTGTTTCAGCACTAGGTATCCCCATCTTCTGTTTACCTTTCCTTCTCTTCCGAATTGGACACCACTACTGTAGCTGCAGATTAGCTGCTGCAGTCACGTGCCACTCCTTACATTTCCATATTGAAGAGCTCAAAACGGAGATGTAAGCAGAGGCACATGACCCCTACAGCCAATCAGCTGCTGCATTGGTGACATGCCCATTCAGACGAGAAGGGAAATGAAACAGAAGACTGGAGAGACCCAGCACTGGGATACAGAGCAGGAGTATTGTGTTTATTTTGTGGTTTGAATACTATTACTATTTAATTTAGTTCGAAACAAAAAATCATTTTAACATTCAAAATCTATTGATATATTTTTTCCTTATTTTGCTACTGGTTTCACTCATTACATCTTCAGCCAAATCCATTGTAAGATCAATGGCAAAATCTTTTTGTTGCACTTGTGTATAATAATCCAGATTTGCAGACTGTAACCGTAAGCTGCACCCACTCGACAAGCATCAAGATACTCATCGGAGTCTGAGTCCCAAAAAACGTGTAGTCCGACAAGTATTTTGACAGTGTTTGCAATGTGAATTTAAGGTATATTTTTTTCCCATTGGATATTACAGTCAGAAAACGAACCTCATTCATCTCTATGGGGTTTTAGACGCAGATCCGACATAGAGATGCTTGGGATGCATTTTTGACTAAAATATCATGGAAAGAATGAACGTTCCAAGTTTTTTGTAAAAACAACAGTTTTGATGTCCGAGCTCGAGAAAGTCATGTGGACTACAACTCAGATATTCAATTGAGGTCTATCAGGACTCTTTCGTTTTTTATGGCTTTTGAAACCTGAATCCACATAAAAATCTGATTGTTAATGCTTGTCCTGTAGACAGTCCCTTAGGTTGCTATGTAGTTTAGTAAAGTAATCAGAAAATATCAGTTGTGCTTTACTTTTATTTTATTGGAATATACAAATATCTCTACACATAATAATTTGATTTGTGGTTTTTGGTGGTTAAGTATTTGTTTTTTTTAAACTTTTATGCTTTAAATGTCGCATTTCATGACACTGTGAAAAACGTGAAAAAAAACATACGTAGAGATTTTTTAAAATATAGTAAAACTGCTTTCCAAAATTGGCAGACATTTGTATAGCCTTTTTTGAGTTTCATTTTAAACAATAAAAACCCTGTTTGAGTCAGGGTGAAACACACAATTGAGATTCTTACCGTCCTGAATAATAAATACTACAACGTAGGACAATGTCATACCTGTGGCATTTTTATGAGACTTTTAAAGAAATAGTAGGAAATTTTCCTAGAATTGTTTTTGTTAAAACCTGTTGCTATATTAGGCCCTATATAGATCATTTTAGTGATCCCTTTTTAGCCTTTATAGTGGGAAAAGCTCCTAGCATATACATAATTGTATTCATAGGATAACAGAGGCTAAAATTTTTATTTCTGGACTCCACTGGGGTATAATACAGCTATATACCACTAAAAAGTGTAGAATAGCATAGTTCAATAATGCAGTTGAACCCTATTGGTATAGAGTGAGAGATACTGTAGTGAAGGTGTAAACCGGATGTCTTTTCCATCCAATGATCATTCCCCTTGAGAAAGTCGATCTGTTTGGTTTATTCTTATCCGATGATCCTTGGTGATGTATAGAATTGATGATTTATGTGATGTTCTGATACTATTATCACCTATATGATGTATAACATTATGTTTCAGTAGGATTAGTTGGTTTTATGTTTTTTTTATTTGGGTGTGATTTTGTCTGTTATTGATATATTTTTTAATTGAGAGATCCTTTCCCCTTCTAAGCCACTTTCGCCTCTCACCCAGCCAAACCAGTAAGTTCTACGCTGCACTGACGAGGGGCAAAAACCCCAAAACAGCTGTCTGCACCTGAACTTAACTGGTTTGGCTAAAATCCTTTTCACTTTGCAAAGCTCCTGTGAGCTACATTGTGAATTGAGGATAACTACATCCAATAGAGTGCGTTGTGGAGCTCCTCAGCTCTTTCCCCATAAGCCTTTGCTTTGTGCAAAACAGTCAGTGAGGTCTGATAGGCGAGTAAATCCTCACACCAACCAATTTATTGGTGGCTCTCTCTAAGGAGAGATCCTTTCCCCTTAATTGTTTATAATAAGATTTAATAAAGTATTGTTTTTACATTTCTATATTACTGTATTGGATACAATTTCTTTTGGTATTTTTTACCACAAAAAAAGTATAGAATAGCATAGTTTAGTAATACAGTTGAGCCTTATAGGTATAGTGAGATATAATGGAGGTGTAAACGCAAAGCTTTTCCCATCATACACAATAAGTTAAAGCGATCTGAACAAGTCATAGTATTACAAGTACAGGATGGTGTTTCTGCCATTATTAAAAAAAAAAATAAAAAAAAAATGGTACCATACTAAGCATGATGTGATGATGATCAAATAAAATTGAAGTATCTTGCCAAACAAAATTGTTGTAGTTACTTTGGAATTAAAACAAATAAAATCTTTGTTTTTAATGTTTTGTTCAGGCAAATCTACTATATGTGTAGGAACCACTCCTGGTTTCAACAAAATTGAACAGTACAACTGCAGAAAACTGTGCTATCCAAATAAACATAACAGCTCTACACATTTTTCAGAAGGGCGTTTAGAGCCTAACTACTGTCTGTGAGTTATCTATCTAGGTGAAAGGGACTTATGATTAATTCACCAAAATTAGCTCTTATTTCTTGAGTGGCCTACTTCTGAACTTACAGGCTGGATTCTGTTGCAAGTGTACATGAAAAATAACTTGACAAAATTATCTTTGATGAGGTTTCTTTGAATCTAACTTTTTATGCATCTAATAGCTGTCTATGTTGTATATCAAAAACAAGTCTGTTAATTTAATATGCAAAAATAACTTTTACAGATTCCAAATTCTGTTTTTGGTTCATGCATTGAACATCTAGATCATTAGGCAACAACACAGATTGGAAGGTAGTAATTATATGAGACCAATGAATTTATTAATAACATCGACAAAATATCACAATATCAACCCAATAAATAGAAGAATAATCTTTTTTTTTTTTCAATTGAAAGTTTATTACAATTTTTCATATAAACAAGCAACATACATCAAGAAATGAATCATTAAAGATTGCTACTTCAATAGATCAGAAAAGAGATCTACATCTGATCGAAATAGGCCATTGCCTCATCAAAATACAATGGAATACAAAGCTTCAATCCTCGAAATAAAGAGTAAAGCAATATTGAAAACTTTGAAGAAGAATTATCTTAAATTTTATTAGGACAAATATATACAGTGCCTGGCGAAAGTATTCTGCCCCCTTTAATTTTTAACCTTTTGCCACATTTCAGGCCTCAAACATAAAGATATAAAAATTTTAATTTTTTGGTGAAGAATCAACAACAAGTGGGACACAATTGTGAAGTGGAATGAAATTTATTGGATATTTTAAACTTTTGTAAAAAATAAAAAACTGAAAAGGCGTGCAATAATATTCGGCCCCTTTTCTTTCGGTGCAGCAAACTCACTCCAGAAGTTCAGTGAGGATCTCTGAATGATCCAATGTTGTCCTAAATGACTGATGATGATAAATATAATCCACCTGTGTGTAATCAAGTATCCGTATAAATGCACCTGCTCTGTGATAGTCTCAGGGTTCTGTTTAAAGCGCATATAGTATCATGAAGACCAAGGAACACACCAGGCAGGTCCGTGATACTGTTGTGGAGAATTTTAAAGCCGGATTTGGATACAAAAATATTTCCCAAACTTTAAACATCCCAAGGAGCACTGTGCAAGCAATCATATTGAAATGGAAGGAGTATCAGACCACTGCAAATCTACCAAGACCCGGCCGTCCCTCTAAACTTTCATCTCAAACAAGGAGAAGACTGATCAGAGATGCAGCCAAGAGGCCCATTATAACTCTGGATGAACTGCAGAGATCTACAGCTGAGGTGGGAGAGTCTGTCCACAGGACAACTATCAGTCGTACACTGCACAAATCTGGCCTTTATGGAAGAGTGGCAAGAAGAAATCCAAATTTTATATCTTTATATTTGAAGCCTGAAATGTGGCAAAAGGTTGAAAAGTTCCAAGGGGGGCGAATACTTTTGCAAGGCACTGTATTACAGGGTGTATCCAGATGATGTGAATTAAAGCTAGAACAATCTACTGCAGATACCAAGGGAATGCCAGGTCAGGGATTTGTATGTGGTTTTCAAAATAAGCAGGCAGACCTGATGAGGATTTTATTGCAGTTTATTAAAAAATCCTGCTGTGAATAAGGGCTTACAATTTGTACAGATATTTGTGCTATGAGAAAGGGAGTAAATAGGTGTTTTATGCATACTTTTTTAATTGCCTCTATAGCTTGTATGAATGAAATCCATCTTTGGGAATTCAGTGGGTGGACACATTACATTTGGCTAATGACAAGTACATTTGTACTACACTTTTATTGCCTTTTATCTCAGAAAGTCTTGTAGCACCTCCTGGTACGTCTGTCAGTTAATAGTAAACTACCCAGTCAGTACCTCACATGGCAAACATTCAATAACCTTGCAACAGATAAATCACTATTGTTTCATATCTCTAGTATGGATAGCAGATGTTACTACCTACTTATTAACCCTTAATAGCCACACAAATGCAAAATCCTAACAAAAGAATACAATTTTAATGCAGCATATTAAGAACATACTGGGAATTGGAAATATAAATCTAGATAGTAGATATTACATTTCACTATTGTTTTCTGTGTTAGATCCACTACATAAGTGCTTGTTTTCATTGCATTAACCCCTTTTTGACAGTGGACACATGGTTACGCCCTATTGTTGGTAAAGAGCTATGGAGTGTCCTCACAGGGAGTCCGCTCAATAGGAGGCGGGTGCCAGCTGACTATTACAGCTGACACCTACCGCTAAGAGCAGAGATCGGAGCCAGCTTCAATCCCTCTTGTTTGACCATTTAGTGGACAGTGGAATTGCGGGGTGCCGATACGTTACCATGGCAGCTGAAAGCGTAAAGAAGGCTTCCTTAGCCGCTATGTTAACGTTAGAATCGCAATCTTGGTACACGCTTCTGCATTTTTTTAAAATAATGGAGAAGGGTGTACAAGCCATTGAGCCCCCTAGTGGTAAAATAAAAAAAGATGTTTTAAAAGCATAAAACAATAATAAATATTAAAAGATCAATCGCCCTCCTTTTGCCATTTTACAATTAAAAACTAAAAAGTGTACATATTTGGTATTGCCTCATCCGTAAAAGTCCTTTCTATTAATATATAACATAATTTATCCTGTATGCTGACCGTAGAAGAAACAAATTCTAAACACCAAAAAATGGGATAAAAAGTGATCAAAAAGTTGCATGTATCATGAAATGGTACCAATTAAAAACTACACTTCAGCCCACAAAAATGAGGACAATAGGTGGAAAAACAAAAGTTATTGGTTGCAGAAAATGGCACTGCAGTTCAAATTTCAGAATTAGAGGATGTTTTTAAAAACAAAAGCCCTGCAAACATGCAGGACCATCTTAACAGCATTATGGGCCCCCGGGCAGAGCTGTGCACTGGGCCCCACATCCAACACAACTACTCACAGGAACAAATATATACATTATCGATAACAAACTTATAACCTACAACACTGCCATATACAGACCACATAGTGGTCAGACACCAATTCAGGTATAACCTACAACACTGCCATATAGAGATCACATAAAGGTCAGACACCAGCTCAGGTATAACCTACAACACCACCATATAGAGACCACATAGTGGTCCGACACCAGCTCAGGTATAACCTACAACACCGCCATATAGAGACCACATAGTGGTCAGACACCAGCTCAGGTATAACCTACAACACCGCCATATAGAGACCACATAGCCGTCAGACACCAGCTCAGGTCAGCATCACATGACTACAGCACTGATCCAGTACAGAAGAGAAATAACCCCTGACATCCAGGGACTCACAGGAGATGTCATATCTGATGAGTCATTCTCTTTTCTCATGAATCATTTTTTTTCTCTTTTCTTCTCCATCCAACCCAGAAATCATAGAAAAATTCTCCTTGCCATAATTCATCCCTGCAGAATTTACCACATGAGCATCTTAGGCTTTCACTTTATCAGCACTTCCCTACCAATTCCTATCTCTGGTATAGGCGCCACATTAAGTAATGTTGCCCACCATTAAGTAGGTAGGTATATAGGCCCACTATAAGAAGGTAAAGTAGCCTCCTGTAGGAATATAGATATCTATACCCGCTGCAGGTAAACATACAGCCCCTGTAGATAGGTACATATGCGCCCTGTAGGAAGGTATACAGTCCTCTGTAGATAGTTAGGTATATATTCCCCTTGTAGGCAGGGTTGTACTTACAGCTCATGCTGCCCTAGGCACTGAGATTGAAAACACCCCCAAATTCGTACTGTACAGTTCACACTGCATGTTTTGATGCTTTTTTAATACAGTAAAATGACTGCCTTTCATTGCTATGTAAAATCAATGTCTTCGTTTAGAGGACACTGATTTTACTACAGTACACAGGACTAAGTATTGATATGTCGATTCTCTGAGTCATTTAGCGCCGACCATTATAAATATAGGAGGCAGAAAACCTGCCTTGGACATCCAGAGTCATTTCCTTGTTGGAATTCTGCGCTAACAATCACAGAATTGCTGACAAGGAAACAACAATGTTCTGGCGCTGACACTTTTAGGAAAACATGTAAATATTTGACAGGTAGGCCGGGTTCACACAGTGTATAGCGTCACGCACAGTTACACGCCGCTATACTCCTGATGTTGGAAGTATGCACTGGCCAAAGCATACTTCGCACAGCTCTCTGGCCCAGACCCCATTCAGCTTAACTTTCCCCGGCTTTGTATTGACGCACAGTACGTGGCAGGGAATATTCTGTGAAATCATAGCACTCAATGATTGCTCAATGAGTGCTATGATATTACCGTATTTGCAGGGTGTACTACGGGCACATTTCAGTGCAATTCTGTCCCGAATTACGGCCCCCATGTACGCTGTGTGAACACCCCTATACATAATAATAATAATTTTTTTATTTATATAGCGCCAACATATTCCACAGCACTTTTACAATTTAGAGGGTATACATACAGACATTACATATTAAACTTACAGATGAGACACAAGGTGTGAGGACCCTGCTCGCGAGATCTTACAATCTACAACCTCGATTCCAAAAAAGTTGAGACACTAAACAAATTGTGAATAAAAACTGAATGCAATGATGTGGAGTTGCCAACATCTAATATTTTATTCAGAATAGAACACAAATGACAGATCAAAAGTTTAAACTGAGAGAATGTATCATTTTAAGTGAAAAATATGTTGTTTCAAAATTTAATGGCGTCAACAAATCCCCAAAAAGTTGGGACCATGCCATTTTTACCACTGTATGGCATCCCCCCTTCTTCTTACAACAGTCAACAGACGTCTGGGGACAGAGGAGACCAGTTTCTTAAGTTTACAAATAGGAATCCTCTCCCATTCAAGTCTAATACAGGCCTCTAACTGTTCAATCGTCTTGGGCCTTCTTTGTCGCACCTTCCTCTATATGATGCGCCAGATGTTCTCTATAGGTGAAAGATCTGGACTGCAGACTGGTCATGTCAGTACCCGGATCCTTCTCCTATGTAGCCATGATGTTGTGATTGCTGCAGAATGTGGTCTGGCATTATCTTGTTGAAAAATGCAGGGTCTTCCCTGAAAGAGCTGACGTCTAGATGGGAGCATATGTTGTTCTAGAACCTGAACATAGCTCTCTGCATTAATGGTGCTTTCCAGGCATGCAAGCTGCCCATGCCACAAGCACTCATGCAACCCCATACCATTAGTGATGCAGGGTTGGCGTCCCACTATTCCATAAAGAACTTCAAATAGTGACTCATCTAACCACAGAACAGTTTTCCATTTAGCCGCACTCCATTTTAAATGACCTCTGGCCCAGTACAAACGGCTGAGCTTGTGGAGCTTGCTTAGAAATGGCTTCCTCTTTGCACTGTAGAGTTTCAGCTAGCAACGGTGGATGGCACGGTGGATTGTGTTCACTGTCAATGCTTTCTGGAAGTATTCCTGAGCCCATTCTGTTATTTCCTTGACAGTGGCATTCCTGTTTGAGGTGCAGTGACATTTAAGTACCCGGAGATCACGAGCATCCAGTAGAGTTTTACGGCCTTGACCCTTACGCACAGCGATTGTTCCAGATTCTCTGAATCGTTTGATGATGTTATGTTTGGTTGATGATAATACCTTAAAGTCTTTGCTATTTTACGCTGGGTAACACCATCCTGGTATTGCTGCACTATCTTTCTGCGCAACAATGGTGGAATTGGTGATCCTCTTACCATCTTGGCTTCAGAGAGACACTGACACTCTAAGTAGCTCTTTTTATACCCAATCATTTTGTCAATTCACCTAATTAGTGTTGATTGGTCTTCCAGCTGTTCGTTATATGCTCAATGTCATTTTTCCTGCCACTTATTGCTACTTGTCCCAACTTTTTTGGCATTTGTAGACACTGTGAAATTTTGAATCAACTTATTTTTCCTTTCAAATGTTACATTTACTCAGATTAAACTTTTGATCTGTGATTTGTGTTCTATTCTGAATATAATATTAGATGTTGGCATCTCCACATCATTGCATTCAGTTTTTATTCACAATTTGTTTAGTGTCCCAACTTTTTTGGAATTGAGGTTGTATTATGGTGTATGGGTGAGACAAAGTTTACAATAGTCCAGCCATGTTACATAAATAGGAGGTGGTTTACATAAAGTTGGGTGACCCTGCCACTCTGACAGTACATCTATATACAGATAAGTGCCTGTGGATGTCCTAGTGTAGGGAGTGACAGATAGGTGTAATAGAAGGTGGAGGTTAGCAATTAGGGATCTTGATATGCCAGACTTGAGAAGATGTGTTCTTAGGGCCCTCTTAAAACTGTGAGGGTTGTGAGTGTGCCTGATTGTCCTCGGTAGCATGTTCCAGAGAATTGGTGCAGCACATGTGAAATCTTTGAGACAGGCATTGGAGGTTCGGATGATTGAGGAATGTAATCTAATATCATCAGCAGAGCGGAGAGCACGGCTAGGGTGGAAGACAGAGATGAGAGAGTAAATGTAGCGGGTGCAGCACTGTGGAGAGCTTTATGGATGAGAGTGATGAGTTTATGTTGTATCCTGTACTGAATGGGCAACCAGTGCAGTGACTGACACAGGGTAGAGGCATCAGTATAGCGGCTGGAAAGAAAGACAAGCCTGGCTGCTGCATTCAGGACAGAGTGGAGAGAGAGTTTACAGAGAGGGAGACCGATAAGCATGGAGTTGCGGTAGTCCAGACGAGAATGAATGAGTGCAACAATGAGGGTTTGTGCTGTTTCCACAGTAAGAAAAGTATTGATTTTGGAGATATTCTTGAGGTGCAGATGACAGGAGCGGACAAGGGATTGGATATAGAGGTGAAAGACGGATCAGTATCTAGTATAACCCCAAGACAGCGGGCCTGTTGCCTAGGAGTTTTGGTGGTGCCTGAGACAGAAATAGCAGGGTAGGGTTGGTTAGAATATGGCGGAAAGACAAGAAGTTCGGTTTTAGTGAGGTTTAGTTTCAGATGGAGAGAGGACATGATGTTAGAGACAGCAGACAGACAGTCACTGGTGTTTTGTAGCAGGGCAGGAGTGATGTCTCGAGAGGAGGTGTATAGTTGAGTGTCATCAGCATAGAGATGGTATTGGAAGCCAAATCTGCTTATAGTTTGTCCAATGGGGTATGTGTAGAGTGAAAAAAAGGAGAGGACCTAGAACCAATCCCTGAGGAACCCCAACAGCAAGAGTAGGAGTGGAGGTAGAACCAGAAAATGAGACACTGAAGGAGCGGTCAGAGAGGTAGGAAGAGAAGCAAGAGAGAGCGGTGTCCTGGAGGCCAATGGCACTGAGCTTTCTGAGGAGGAGGTGGTGATCCACAGTGTCAAAAGCTAAAGAGAGATCCAGAAGAAGCAGCAATGAGTAGTTGCCCTGAGATTTGTGAGGAGATCATTAGAGACTTTAACTAGAGCAGTTTCTGTGGCGTATAGGGTGCGGAAACCTGATTGTAGAGGATCGAGAAGAGAGTTCACAGAGAGATAGCGGATTAGTCGAGAGTAGACCAAGCGTTCCAGGATTTTAGAGATAAAGGGAAGGTTAGCGACTGGTCGGTAGTTGGCAGCGCAGGATGGGTCCAGAGTGGGCTTTTTTTACTAAAGAGGTTATGATGGCATGTTTAAAGGAAGATGGAAAGATCCCAGTAGAGAGAGAGAGAGATTGAAGATTGCAGTAAGGTGAGAGATGATAGCTGGAGAAATGGACTGGGCAAGGTGGGAGGGAATGGGGTCACTAGAGCAGGTCGTGGGGCGAACAGACGAGAGAAGCCTGGACACTTCTTCTTCTGTCGTTGGTCATGGCTGAGAGCATAAGATGTGCCGGAGGGGACAGATGGGTTCTTGAGACGAGATGAATTTTTGCCAGATACTGTCTATTTTGTCTTTGAAGTGAGTGGCTAGGACTTAGGCACAGAGGTCAGTGACCGGGGCCTGAGCTTTAGGCCTTAGGAGAGAGTGGAAAGTGTCAAACAGGCGTTTTGGGTTGTTGTGGAGATGAGGGAGGTGAAATATGTTTGTTTGGTGCAGTGAATGGCAGTGTGGTAAGACCTGAGCATGAATTTATAGTGGAGAAAGTCTGCAGGTAGCTTTGACTATCTCTACAGTCTCTCGGCAGACCTGAAACATCGCTGCAGAAAGCGAGTCTGAGGCGTGTACCATGGCTGCGGGCGTCTGACTCTGGTGGTGCGGTGTTTGAGTGGTGCCAATATGTCCAGGGTAGTTGAAAGAGTTTCATTGTATTGCTGGACAGCCAGGTCAGGACAGGAGTCGGAGGAGATTGTGGGCAGTGAGGACTGTATTGTGTCTATGAGTTCCTGAGTGTTCATGGAGCGAATGTTTCTGGATGGGTGATGGGCAGCTTTGTCCAGAGAAGGCTGAGAAATGGTGATAGTGAAGGAGATAAGGTTGTGATCAGAGAGTGCATACGGAGTATTAGTGAGGTTAGAAATTGATGAGTGACTGCAGAAAACCAAATCAAGAGCATGTCCATCCTTGTGGGTGGGAGAGTCTGTAAATTGCAAGAGGCCAAAGTAAGATGTTAGCGAAAGAAACCAAGAGGCAGAAGGAGATATAGGGTTGTCAATGGGGATGTTTATATCACCTATGATGAGTGTGGGAATTTCAGTGGAGAGAAAGTGAGGGAACCAGGCCGCAAAATGATCCAGAAACTGGTGGGGTGAGCCGGGAGGTCTGTAAACAACTGCGATTCTGAGGGAAAATGGCCAGAAGAGTCCGAGTGTGTGGACCTCAAAGGAAGGGAAAGTGAGGGAGGGTGCAGGAGGAATGACCTGGTAAGTGCAGTGTGGAGAAAAGAGTATGACAACTCCTCCACCCGGCCTGTTCTCAGGTCTCGGGGTGTGGGTGAAGTGTAGGCCGCTATAGGTGAGAGCGGCAAGGGAAGTGGTGTCAGATGGCTGGAGCCATGTTTCAGTGAGAGCTAGGAGATTAAGGGAGTTAGAGAGGAAGAGGTCATGAACAGCAGTGAGTTTGTTACCGATAGATCGGGCAGGAACAATGAATAGCGAGCAGGTTAGCAGGGTTTCTATGGAGGGAAGAGGGGGGATGAGCAGTAAAGGAGGGTGGGCCGGAGTTAGGAGAGATGTCTCCTGCAGTGAGAAGCAGAAAAAAGATAAGTGACAGCAGATGGTTTAGTGTTATGTATGAGCGGCGTTTGTGCAACACTATGGAGGCTGGTGGTTTGGGGTAGTTAAAAAGGGAAAACAGTGTGTGGGATGTATACATAGGTGAGGGGAGAGAGGCGCTGATGTGGATAGCATTTTCAGGGGACGACACTGGATTGTAGGAAAGGAGGCAGATGGCTACAAGGTAGATAGCAATAGTTAGCATAGTGGATAAGGTGTATGTTAAAAGAGACCAGTTACTCACATAACAGGTGATCCTTCAAGCTCCCGTAAGCTCACTTCTGTCTCATTTCTGTCATATTTCTGATACTCATGTGTCACTTTCAAATAGTCACTTCCAAATATGCACGACAAATATGCCTCATAGACCGACGGTCTCAGAGACCTAAGCTGTCTGATTTATACTAAGCCATGTAGAGTTCCTTGCTAGCATCAATTAACCCAGGTGTCGTAAATTGGGGGAGCTACAAATGGCCCAGCAAAGCAGAGACTTCAAGGGGAATATCTGTGCTCAGTAAATAAACACAGGGTAATTATGGAGCACAAAGCTGGGGTGAAATCTACACATAAACATACCAGTAATACAAAACAGGGGAGTTATACAAATAATGCTGTGGGGTTGTTGAGGGTAGTAGTCCAAAATGTAGACATAAACATACCTGTGAAGAGAGGAAGAATATATATATATATATATATATATATATATATATATATATATATATATATATATTTATTTATTTATTTTTTACACACTACTGATTTAAAATTTGTGTCTGTAAGTTTATGTGCCATATTGTTTCATTGTTTTCAATGTGAATATATACTACAGTTCACAATATGAACTGTGGCATATATTCTAATTGAAAACAATGGGACAGGGTAGGTAGCTTTTTGAAGGGCATTTTGATGCATAAAATGTGCATTTTACACAGCAAATGGCGCTTAAAAATACAGCCATAAAGTCATATATTCACCTACACTCGCACACATTCACACACTGTATACTGACCTGTACACTCACACACACTGTACATTGACCTGTACACTCACACACCTTCACACACACATGGACCTGTACACTCACACACACTCGCACACACTGTGGACTGACCTGTACATTCATATATTCACCTACACTGACACACACATATGTACATACTGTACACTGACCTGTACACTCACACACATTAACAAACACTATACACTGACCTTACACTCCTGGAGTGGTCAGGGCATAGGAGAGCTGCTATAGGGATAGTGCTGATAACATCAGCAGCCATAAACAAGGCAAAGGATGGGGCACAGCATGGGCTGTGAGGAGCTAAATGCTCAGGCCGTTGCTTATCTCCTGCACATTCCGTGCTGTCAGTGCGCCCACTCCCCACTCCTGTGCCTGGACCTAGCTGCACAGGAGTTTTGAGGTCTGTTATAGCCTGGCCCCTGCTTTATCTCACTGCTGTGCTGTGCCGCCCTGCCCTGTAAGGAGTAAATCGCAGGCACAGCACAATAGGAAAATGGATCCCTGTCTGTATTCACTCACTGGGCAGAGTAGGCAGCTTCCCAGATGGGCTCCCTGTGCTTGTGGGGCCCTCGGGCAACCGCCTATCCTGCCCTATGGAAAAGACGGCCCTGCAAACATGGTGCAAGTACATTTTACCCCACTAAGAATTTTTTGTGGTTTCCCAGTATATTTTATGGCACCATTAAAAAATTACATCTTGTCCATCAAACAAAAAGTCTTCATTTATCAATGTAGATGAAAAAATATTTTTTTTTTTAGCTCAGATACAACCTTTTGAATGTTTATGCTCCAAATTCACCTAACGCTGCCTTTTTCTCTGAACTCCTTCAATTCCTAACAGATAGGGACACCACTAATTTGATGGTGGGTGGGGATTTCAATGCTGTGCTCTCCCCGGACCTGGATAGATCCTCCTCCTCCACACATAACTACCTAGCCACTCAAAATATACTGCAATAAATGAGACAATTTAGTCTCTGTGACTAACTCTCCACAGTTCACGTTCTTCTCACATTGAGGAAATTACAGTATCAGACCATACACCCATTAGATTGCAAATTTGTTTAAATCTCCCGGGAGGGGGGGGGGGGGTTTAGTAGGAACAGGAGGTTCCTATCCTATCTGGCACAATCAGAGGATTTCCGCTTCTATCTTACAGTGACCTGGAACAATTTTCTGGATGACCACTCGGGCGCTTGGGTGGATACATCCCTCTTATGGCGCACCTCAAATGTGGTCATGAGAGGCCATGTTCTGTCGTATGTTGAGGTTTGACATAAACTACAGAAACAGGCATATACCACACTTCACACTGACCAATTGAAGGCGCATAAAGAATTCTTAGAATCCCCTGATAAGGAACATAAGCGTATTTACCTCAAGGCCAAAAGACTCCTAGATGCACACACCCTGGCCTAAACCAAATGGCAAACTGAATTGAGGAGAAACCATGTTTTAGGTGGAGAGGGAGATCTCGGAAATTACTAGCTTGACTAACTAAGCCATTTGTAGCCAAAAAATTTGTTCTGCGGGTCCGCCATCCCTCTACTGGTCAAATACTGAAAAGTAGTAAAGACATCCTAGAAGCCTTTACCTCATTTTACACCAATTTGTATAAAGAACAGCCTTATGATTCCGTGGGCACTTGGGATCTTATTCACAGGGCTCAACCCCCCAAGTTGTCAACAGAACAAAGAAACCAACCAGCAGCCCCTATAACACCCCAAGAGGTTGCGAGTGCCATCTCCTTCTTGAAAAGCAACAAGTCCCCAGGCCCTGATGGGCTCTCAGGGGAGTACTTTAAACTTCTGAAAGTGGAGATTGTCCCTACACTGACTGCACTTTTTAATGAAATTTATAGGGAAAACACACAAGTTGAGGGTTTCCAGGAGGCAAGAACAATTGTTTTGCCGAATCCACGTAGAAATCCAGAGGAGATTGGCTCTTATTGACCAATCTCCTTACTGACTACAGAATATAAAATTCTGGCAACCATTCTTGCAACCAGACTTCAGGAATTTCTCCACACTCTCTTAACACCATCTCAGTTGGGATTTGTCCGAGGTCGCCACTCAACAAGAGGCATTCGTAGTGCCATAGCAGCAACAGTGGTGGCATCACTGAACAAATATCCAACCACCATGCTTCTCAGCCTGGACGCTGAGAAAGCTTTTGATTCGGTCTCCTGGAGGTCCATCAATAAATCCCTTAGATAAAGAAATTTTGGTGATACTCAATAACGTGGTTTTTGGAGCGGTCAATTGGAGGTCAATCCTCAAGCTAACCGTCAGTAAAACACAAATTCTAACACACTGTCTCTATTTGATAGTGTTTCCCAAATAAAGGTGTGGATGGTGGTTCCATGTGTCCACAGCATTACTACCCTTCCCTCCTTCCTTCTCCCCCTCTCCTTTTTTTTTCTTTTTTCCTCTTTTTTAAATCCCGCTTTGAAATAAAGCGCAATTCCCGACAGTTTATTTATTTCAAATTGAGAACGGGTTGGGCCCATTTGAGGGGAAACCTGCCCAAAAAAACCATATTACTGACAGCAAAAACCCCAAACCTACTAACTACTTATTTGTTGGGGTAGCTCTAAAGAAATTGTGCCCAAATATTTTATTTTCCCCCAAAATTTTTCCCTATTGCAATTTTTTTTTTGTTTCCTGCGGGAAACCCGTTCTTTCCCCTTTCCCTCCTAAAAACCCAAACCCCTTTTTCCCCACCCCTTTTTCCTTCCCCCCTTATTTTTTCCCTGAGGGGAAAATTTTGTAAAATTTTTAAAAAAGGTTTAAATTTAAAAAACAATTATTAAAAAAAAGCAAAAAAAAGTTTTAGTTCTTGAAAACCAAGATGAAAAAAAACTAGGAGCCAAAAAATTTTTTCCGGGGTTTTTAAATTTCTTTCTGTTCTATAAGGGGCGTAACTATAGAAGCCAGGGCCCCAAAGCAAACTTTTGGATGGGGCCCCATACCCCCCACCTCCCCTCGCCCGCCCCCCGGGACCACGACCATGTCCCAGGCCCATGCTTTTTAGATAAAAGGGGGCAAATACCTCACAATACATATCCATCCCACTGCTACCAAAAAAAATCTACTATACCCAAAAAACCCAAAATTACCAATAACCCTACTACATTTTGGAAATTGATTATAACCCACCAAAACATGGGCCCCCAAAAAATTTCCCCCACATATGATGAATAAATTTCACCTACACTATTATTATCATACACGAAAAACCCCAAAATACCCCATAAAGTGACCATTTTAGTGGAAAAACCCATGTTTCACAGGCTTAAAAGACTGTATATAACCACCATTCATGCCCATTTAGTAGTATAAAAGTGTACACAGACTCTGTAGACATATAAGTAAATTTCAGTGTAGTTACAAACTTGGACTCACATTTACGTTTCTCTGATAGTCTTACTTTCCCTTGTGTTTTGCATCCAGTCCAACCTTCATTATCTCCCAGCACTTGTCCCCGCAGATTTAGACACAAAAATCTTAGAATCCCACTTTTCCCCACCTGCCCCTGGGTATATGGGGTCCAAATTTTGGGGAGGGGAGGGGGTTTGAAAAGGTATTTTGGAGCCCCCCAAAAAGGGAAGGGGTTTTGGTAAACCAATAGAGTGCCCCCTATAGGGAGAAGGGTTCAGGTAGGTATAGGGACCATAAGGGAGACAGGGGGGTTTTGGGCTATAGGGGCCATAAAGGAAAGGGGTTTTGGTGCTAAAAGGGGCCCCATATAAGAGAAAAAAGGCAGGCTTTGGGGGCTATATAGGTAGGGAAGTTTAGGGGGATAGGGGCCCATATAGGAGACTGGCTTCACGGGGGGGTTTAGGGGTATTCACCCCCCAAGGTTTTGACTATATAGGGAGCCCTTTTGGGGGGTAAATAGGGAGGCTGGGGGTATAAAGGCAAAGGGTGGGGGACTATTAGGCTGGGTAGGGGGGATAAAGGCAGGTTTAGGGGGTATAAAGGCAAGCTGGGGGGGAAAAAAGGCAAGCTGGGGGGGAAAAAAGGCATCTTAGGGGGTATAACAGGCAAAAGGCCCTTTTGGGGGTATACGACAGGTTTGGGGGATGCAAGGCAGGCTTATGGGGGAAACAGGGAAAAATTAGGGGGGATACAGGCAGGGTTAGGGGGGAAGGGAGGGTAGGGGGTTTTAAAGGCAGGCTTAGGGTGTATATAGGCAAGGGGGCCCGGGGGGGGAAAAGGCAGGGGTAGGGGGGGGTGGAAGGCAGGGTTAGGGGGGGATACAGGGAGGCTAGGGGGGGATAGGGAGGGTAGGGGGTTTTAGGCAGGCTTGGGGGTATACAGGGAAAAAAGGGGTGTAGAGGCAGGCTAGGGGGGGTATAGGGAGGCTTAGGGGGGATACGGCAGGCTAGGGGGGTTTTTATTTGGCTAGGGGGTTTTAAAAGGAGGCCTTTGGGGGTATTTCAGGCAGGGTTTTGGGGGGTACCCAGGCTAGGGGGTGTATAGGGAGGGTAGGGGGGGGATAGGGAGGCGTAGGGGGGTAAAAGGCAGGTTAGGGGGGATGCAGGGAGGCTTAGGGGTTACAGGCAGGTTTTGGGGGGGTACAGGCAGGGTTATGGGGAAACAGGCACTTAGGGGGACACAGGGCAGGCTAAGGGGTGTTTTCGGCAGGCTAGGGGGTGTAACCCCGGCAGGATTGGGGTGTACAGGAAGGCCTTTTGGGGGGATAAGGGGAGGGTTTGGGGGTTTACAGAACCCTTAGGGGGTATTCAGCCCGGGTTTTGGGGGGGGTATAGGCCCGGGTAGGGGGTGTATGGGAAAGGGTAGGAGTAATTTCAGGCAGGGTTAGGGGGTAACAGACAGGGGTTTGGGGTATACGGCAGGGTTGGGGTAAAAACAGGGGAGGCTTAGGGGGTATAACAGGGCCCCCCCCCAAAAAAGGCCCTTTGGGGGTGTAAAAGGCAGGGTAGAGGGGGTATAGGGAGGTTAGGGGGTATACAGGCAGGGTAAGGGGGGGTTTTTAGGCAGGTAGGGGGGTATAGGGAGGCTTAGGGGGAATAGGCAGGCTAGTGGGGGTATAGGGAGGTTTTGGGGGTAGGCAGGGGTAGGGGGTTTTACAGGCAAGGGGGGGTATAGGCGGCTTTTGGGGGTGGGATAGGGGAGGGTTGGGGGGGTAAAGGCAGGCTTAGGGATGGATAGGGAACTTAGGGGGTATACGACAGGGTAGGGAAATGTATAAGGGAGGCTAGGGGGGTTAAAAGGAAGGGTAGGGGGTGTATAGGAAGGCGTAGGGGGGGTATAGGGAGGCTGGGGTGGGAAAGGGAGGGTTAGGGGGTTAAGGGAGGCTTAAGGGGGGTTAGGCAGGCTTGGGGGGGTTTTAAAGGGAGCTTGGGGGGTTTTATAGGGGGGCTTTGGGGGTATATAAAGGAGGCTTAGGGGGTATAAGGCAGGCTGGGGGTGTTTAGGCCCGGCTTGGTCGTATCCGGGAGGACTTTGGGAGGGGAAAATAAGAAATCCCTTTCTCACCTCCCCCCCAAGCTCCCCCCATTTCGCTCTCCGTTAGTGCGGGGGGGGCCCTGATGGACTCACTTGGCCGGGCCCCCCAGGGGGCCCCGGGGTTTTAGAGGGACATGCGCCGGGCCCCTCAGCTCCCGCCCGCCGCAAAAAACTGTTAATTTCCCCCTTCCCGGGGGGGGCCCGGGGGCGGCATTTCCCGGGGAGCGACCAGTACAGCTGCCCCGGGGTGCGGGCCCCCCCTAAGCGCACGGGCCCCCGGGGCAACTGTTTGTTTGCCCACCCCGGTAGTTACGCCCTGTGTTTTATGTGTGTGCCTGCTGTTGGATTGACATCTACTGTATTATATCATTTTAAATTTTTTTTCCAGAGTTGTAAATAAATCCCGGTCTTCAAAGAACAAAAAAATTTTTTTTACAGATCCCCCTAAGTGCTTTCTTTCACATATCATATGAAAATTGATTGGTCATAAGTAAAAATACTGGTACATTTTAATAACCTTTACATATATTTTTTTTTTTTAATTTCAGTGACCCGGCATAGTTTTTTTAAGGGAAAGGGGATTTTCCCCTAAATACTCTCCTTTTTGGCTTTATTTTGACAATGTGTGTCCCCGGGGAGCCTGGGGGCCCCAGGGAAAGGAGCCCGGTTTTTTTGTGTTAGTTTGTGTGTGAATTTGCCCCGGTATCTGGGCTCTTCATAGAATAGCTGCCCCGGAGTTTTGTCGGGCCGGGTTTTTTCCCGGAGTGACCAAAATGATGGGGGAAGGGCCCCTCCCCACGTACCAGGGGAAAGGGTGGTATCCAACCCATAGAAGTGGGCCTGCAAACCCCGGGCGAGGGGGGGTCTCTCCCCTGATGGAACTCTGCTGCAAGGAGAAACCCATATTGTGAGTAGCAGATGGCTTTTGTATTAGTAAATTAGAAAATAGAACCCCCGGGGTCGGACTGGGCCCCGGGGGATCGGGAATCCCCCGGGGGGCCCCGAGCCCCTGTGGGGGCCCGGGGGCGGCCGTCGCTCCCCCCCCCCCCCCCCCCCCCCCCCCCCCCCCCCCCCCCCCCCCCCCCCCCCCCGGGGCCCCCCCCCCCCCCCCCCCCCCCCCCCCCCGGGGGGCCATGATCCGGCAATGAACGCCCGGGGCCCCAGTCCCCAGCGCCCAGAGACCAGCCTGGGAGTTGGGGGCTTTAATTTTTCCCCCGGGTCCCCCGGGGGTGGGACGGTGTCGCAAAGCAGGCGCCACTAGCGCTGCCTCCCCCGATTCCCGGGGAGGGGGGAACCGTTAGGCCCCTTTAACCTTCAGGCGCCGCCCCCAAATGCTGACGTAGGGGCGCGGTGACAAAACATAACCGCGCCGCCTATGCTGGGGGGAGGAATCGGGGGGGAGCTCGGAGCGGGCGGGGGCGGGAGGAGCGGGGGTCAGGTAAGTGGCTTTCTGGGGTTTTTTTTTTGGTTTTTTTTTTTTACCCCTTTAAAAAGCGGGCCCCCGGGTAACTAAAGG